>LR750100.1:448907-557749 GCA_902729485.2 Mus minutoides | reverse complement strand
AGCTATGTTTGTAGTGACTCACTCTTACAGGCCCCTCTTGTCTCATTATGCAGTCCAACCTGCTCTTGAACTCACAGTCCTCTTGCCTTCTAAGTGATGGGAATATAGACATGTGTCACTGCACCTAGCCTTATTGTCATTTCTCTTAAAAAGAGGTCTTGACAAATTTACTGAGAGTCTTTGGAAGTCATCTTGGGGGCAGGGGGGGGAGCTCAGGACTGTATTTGGGGATCCACTATCTCTTTGACAGAAAGCTTGATAAAGTATTAACTTCATGATTACTAGATCTATGAATGCCACAGACTGAAAACAAGATGTGTAAAGTTAATTCTGTTGGTGTTACTGCACAGCAATGTTAAAATAGCCTCTAAAGTCAGTGCTCTGTAAAAAAGAGATGGCTACTCTTCTGAACCCTTTACCCTTTCCCAACGTGTGGTTTGGTCCCTATTTATTGCACTGGACTTAAGTGCCTCACCACTACAGATGTGCAGCATCTTAGCAAGACCACACCCACAGATCCAACTAACTGCAGATGGGAAATATTCCAGAATAAGAATGAACACATACAGACTTTTCTCTTGTGTTTGGTCCCTTGACAATACAGCACAGCAACTGTTCCACATGGCTTTTAAGTTATAAGTACTCTAGAGATGATCTTCGGGGTGGTAGATCTATAGACCTTGGCATTACAGAGGTCCTGGAACCAATGCCCTAAACATGCTGAGGGACCACACAAGTTGGCTTTGCTATATAGATGTTTGTTTTAAATGTCTTCTGAGCTTTCTGTGGAAGTAAGCGAATTGTATTAAGCTACTCATTCTTCCAGCAAACTGGTGTCATTGCGCAGATACTTTGATTTTCTCCAAGGACTCAGAAGACACTGAAGAATGCTATTATTGCTGTTCTTCACTTGGACTTAGGAATTTTTCCTTTTGTTTAAGATATTCTCTTTTTTTATTAAATTATTTTATTTATGTACACTACAAAAGTTGCCCCTCTTCCTGGTCACCCCGCACCCCAGCCTCTGGGAGGGTGCTCTCCCACCTGGACACACCCCCACCTCACCAGCATCAAGTTTCCACAGGATTAAGTGCATCCTTTCCCACTGAGGCATCTGCTACACATGTGCCTGGGGCCATGAACCAGTCCATATATGATCCTTGGTTTTGGCTTAGTCTCTGTGAGCTCTGGGTATCTGGGGTATCTGGTTAGTTGACACTATTGTTCTTCCTATGGGGTTGCAATCCCCTTCAGCTCCTTCAATCCTCCCTCTAACTCTTCCACATTGGTACCTGACCTCAATCCAATGGTTGGCTGTAAGTGTCTGCATTTGTCTCAGTCAGTTGCTGGTAGAGCCTCTCAGAAGACAGCCATGCCAGCCTCCTGTCTATATGCATAATATGGCCTTAAGCAATAGTGTCAAGGTTTGATGTATGTTCATGGGATAGAACCCACCTGGGCTGGTCTCTGGATGGCCTTTGTTTCAGTCTCTGCTCTATTTTTGTTCCTGCATTTCCTTCAGACAGGAACAATTCTGTGTTAAAAATTTTGAAGATGGGTGGTGGTCCCCTGCCTTAACCTGGAGTCATGTCTGTCTAATGAAGGTAGTCTCTTTGGGTTTTATCTCCTCACTGTTGGGTACTACGGCTAAGGTCATCCCCATTGGGTCCTCGTAGTCTTTCACATCCCAGGTTTCTGGGACTTTCTAGAGGTACCCCTGTCCCCTAACCCCACCTGCTGCACATTTTGATCCATTCTCCTGGTCCTCTGGGTGTCCCTCCTGTTTTCTCCCCATACCTGACCCTGTACCTCCTTTTCCTCTCCCTCTTCCCCTCTCCTACCCAGGTTCCTCCCTCCCCCTGCCTCCCATGATTATGTTGTTCCCTTTCTAAGTGGGTTTCAGGTACCCACACTTGGGCCTTCTTTCTTGTTAAGCTTCCTATGGGCTATGAGTTGTATGACGGGTATTTTGAACTTTTTGGCTAATATCCACTTATCAGTGAGTACACACTTTGCATGTCCTTTTGGGGTCTGGGTTACCTTACATTAGGATGATATTTTCTAGTTCCACCCATTTGCCTGCAAAATTCATGACCTCCTCATTTTTAATAGCTGAATAGTATTCCATTGTATAAATGAATCACATTATTTTGTGTCCATTCTTCAGTTGAGGAACATCTGGGTTGTTTCCATCTTCTGGCTATTACAAATAATGCTGCTTCTATGAACATAATGGAACATGTGTCCTTGTGGTATGGTGGAGCGTCTTTTGGGTATATGCCCAGGAGTGGTATACTGGGTCTTCAGGTAGAACTATTTCCAATTTTCTGAGGAACCACCAGATTATTTTCCAACACACACACACACACACACACACACACACACACACACACCCCAATTAATTAGTTAGTTATCAGACATCAGCTGAGTGGTAGTTCTTTTTCATATTGTTGTGATAGAATACTGGCAAAAACAACTTGAGGGAAAGGGTTTATTTTAGCTCTTTATTCAGGAAATAAAGCCCATCTTGTCAGGAGAGACTGCAACAGAGAGGCTCATGACTGAAGGGGCAGAAGCATGAGCTGACTGGCTACATTGGAGGGACAGACAGGGGGAAGAGAGCTTAGGCTTGAACCTGAGCCAGGTTAGAACATGGGATCTATGCCCCATTACCCAGTGACCCTCTTCTCTTCTTCCATCTAAGTCTTAGTACTTAAAGGTTCTACAAAGTCCTGAAACATTGCCACCCATTGCAACCAACTGTTCAAACACATGAGTCTGTGGAAGACATTTTACATTCAGCCATACCATTTGGCCCCTGACCTCCATAGGCTTATGGCCATCTCATAATGTAAAGAACATTCTGTCTAACATTCTGTCCCCATAGTTTTACAACTCCAGCACTGTTCAAAGTCTCCTCCATAACTCAAGGTAATCTTTTAACTTTGAGCCCCTGTAGAATCAAAACCAAAGTTCTACACTTCCAGTTTTCAATGGCACCAAGTCAATATTCTGAATCTAGTTGGGAGACATGGGGGGTATAACAAGGAAAAGAACAGATGAAAGAAAATCAAAACCTACCAGGGCAAGCACCAACTCATGTAGCTTCACGTCTGACACCTAGAGCTCCCACAGGCTTGGGTGGCCCTGCTCCTCCAGCTCTGGTTTCTGTAGGAAATGTAGACTCCTCCTTTGGTCAGTTCGACTGGGAATCTCCAGCTTGTCCCAGTGGGTGTGCTGCCTTCTTAGCACCTGAGACATCATCTGGGCTTCAATTTCCTACCGCTGCACACACTCCTAGGAGCTTCACGAAGGGAATCCTACTCAGCTAGACATTGCCTAGCTTCAACAGCTTGGTGTGAGCCTTCACACTATAAAGCTTATGTTCTAGGTTTTTGCAAAGTGGCACAGGGGGGATGCTGCTGCCATACCCAGCTTGTGATGCAGCCTGGCCGCTCTCCTCCACAGCTCCAGTAGCCTTTGAGCCCTGAGCCAGGGAGGGCATTGCTCTGGCAATCTAAGGGAAGGCTGTGCTGCTGCTCTGCTTCCTCAGGCACTATCTCTTTTCTCCTTTCAAGAGAATTTATATTTTTATAGTCTAGATGGATGGAGTCCTGTCCTCCAGGGACCTTTCCCAGCATCCCAATAGAGAGTGGGAAGTTTCTCTTTAATTGCACTCAGTCTCTTAACAATGACACCCACTTTGTCTGCATCTTACTCACGCTTCTCCCCTTGCCAAGCTGCACATTTTCCACATATTGCTTCTCCATGTTCTGCTTTCATTCATGTAAATATGATTAAGAGCAATGAACGGTAACTTGAATGTTATACTGCATTGAAATTTGCTCCACCAAGCAAGAGCCCTTGGCCCTCTAAAATGGCACAAGCACAGGCTTCACTGTGTATTTGTATTGGCTCTGTGGTCTTTTGAACTCCCTGCAGAGAGGCCCAGTAAGCTCCGCCTCCAGCATTCTTGGACTTCTGTCACCTGAAGCCCCAAACTCCTCCCCCTCTCCCTGAGAATGTGATATTCTACAAACCACAGGGCTAGGTTTTTCCACAACAAAAACCTATTCGGTGATTCTAATTTTCTGCATTAGTTACTTTTCTCATTTCGCTGACAGAATACCTGAAAGAAATAACTTGAAAGAAAGATTATTCTGGCTCGTAGTCCTGGAGTTTAGTCTATCATGGCAGGAATGGTGGGGAGTCTTGGGGAAGGGGGGCAGGTAGCTTGTTCCTTTGCAGGGCTGGTCAGGATGCAGGGTGTTGGGGCCAGGACTGGGGATGGGAAGCAAACAGCAGTTTTGCTTCTCAGCAGCCCACTTCTGGCAGCTCATCCCAACTCTAAAGGTTCCCAACCTTTCTAAATAGCATGCCTTCTGGAGTGCAGATATGTGAGCCTGTAGGGTATTTCACACTCAAAGCATATTATTAGTTCCCACATGCAGTACATGATTTAAAAAGTGGAAAGAACACATAGTGAAATAAGTCTCCCTCTCCCTCTCCTCATCACAGAATGCCCCACAGCCTTACAGTTCCTGTGCCTTCATACAGACCATTTCAGGTTTATAGCTATGTGGAAGAACGCTCTGCTTTCCCCCTTAAGTATGGCATGCTATCTTTGGTATTTTATATATATCCTAGCATTCTTTCCATATGTATATTTTATAAAATAAATATATATACAACATATATATATATATATATATATATATATATATATATATATATATAATTTAAGAACCACTTCTTTTTAAAATTGTGACTTAGTATTCACTGTATGGAAATACTATAATTTATTTGACCAGACTGTGTTGAGGAATATACACGGTCTTCCCAGTTGCTTGCTATTTAAATAGTGCTACACTGTATGTCACTTGAGGTAGAGAGATAATAGTGATTAAAATAATGTGTCTGAGGTCTGACTTGACAGTCTCAGGCTCTGTGTCTGAGGCCTGAATTAGACAAGTTCCCTCTCTGTTTGTGTGGGTGTTTGTTATCAGAAGTCACAAACCACACAATTATCACTAAAGCTGTAGCTCTAGGATCTGAACTATTAGGCTCTTTTGTATTCTATATAATTTTTACAATGAATAAATCTTGAAAGTCTTTTAAGCTTTTTTTTTAAAGGAGAAAAGTTGATATACCTGGTGCTTTAAATGGCTTTAATAGTTCCAAACCAAATTTCAGGTATAAATTGGCATATTAATTTTGATTTTTCTTCTTTTGCTTTTGATTCTGCTTTGCGTTCAGTTGTAGGGAACTTGGATGTGACCTAGTTGGAAGGAAGCCTGTTTTTGTGAAATTAATATATAAAAACATGGTGGGATTATTCCTTGGTATATTAACCGTGCTCTGCAATCTTGTTAACTGTTTTGAAGCGTGCACTTACCCCAGCTTGAAGCCATCTGGAATGTGTGCACTGGGAGAGTTTTCTTCGTGCATATTCTGTGAATTAACCAGTGCCCGGCAAGGTGGCGGAACGAGCAGTTACTTCCTTACTGAAATGATGGGTCAGAATCAGACTGTGTCAAATTAAAGCAGGCACAGGAACACCAGAGGCCTGCTCTGTTTCTCTGGTCTAGCATTGCCATTCAATACTATGAGAGGCAGGGCGTGGGGATGGAGTGGGGTGGACTAGGCCTGAGGATTACAGCATGTAAGGATGTCAGTTTAATAAGATTTTGTTAGGATCTAAGAAGAGGTTGTTTGAGGAGGTTGGGTACAAAATGACCCCCCTCAGTTATTAGCTGTAATTGAGGGCAACAAGTTTACCTCTCTTCAGGTGTTCCCAATATTTGAAGAGTCGTCACCCTTAGATAGAATTTTATGTGGTAAGCACATTTACGGTAATAGACCTTTTATGTATTTAGTAGCAACCAATTTAGAGCATTCCAAATGTGTGGTCTAAAACGATGAGTTTTTCTACTGACAATTGTTGAGAAAAAAGGCAAAGATTACTAATCGCAGAATTTGTGTTGAGTGGTTAGTTTTTAGGCTGTGGATTTCTTAAAGGAAATGTTCTTCAATAGTAAAGACGTTACAGATACAAACTCATTGCAACTAGAATTCCTATAAAGATTGTTGTCCAAAGGCCTTTATATTTCATTGGCGGTTATCTGATTGTAACAACTTTGATAAAGTACATAAAATAATTATTTGAGCTAGAAGAGACCTAAGGAACAAAGATTGAGTCCTAAGCAGTTACCTAAGAGGGTTTTAATGAAGACCTCCCTCCTTTGCTCCTTAAGGTCTCACAGCTCTTAGAGACCAAGCTAGAGTCTGTACCCCATCCGCTGGCTTCAAGGCTAAGTTCTCAAGTGCAGACTTAATGCTTTTAGCCCCCAAGCTTAGCTCTGAACTCTTAGCTCTTTGCAAATCAACAGAACTATCAGGAAAGGATGAAGTAGAGATGTAAGGGAGCCTGCCTTGCCTTTCCAGGGTTCTGGGTACTGCTGTGACCCGGCAAGCCAGCCCTGAAGAGGCAGCACCCCTTGACTTGTGTTTACAACCTACTTTTCTTCTGCTTCTTTTGGTCCATGGAACCCTTTGTCATATATCTTCAAATTCCCCATTTTGTACTTTGTTCTCATTAATCTAGGTTTCTTGATGGTCTGCTTCTGAGGATAGAGGGAAAAGAAACCCTTAGGACTTCCACTTTGATGATTATATCTCATATTGTATAATTTTGTAATATGGAGCATATGTTTATTCTTTCATAACCAAATACTAAAATATATGGCCATTCAAAACAGGGCCAATAAAACCACGTATGATTCTTATGGCTGCTACCACTAATATTTAATGTAAATTTTCTTTCCATATTGATGAAATAAAACATTTCCATATATAACATTAAAGATAGAAATGTAGCCAATGGTAATGTCTTTGGAAATGATATAGTCAGCTTTGGTTTCATTATGAAAATTTTGTGATTAAATTCTATGCTGTCATAATGTATTTTGACAAGGTATATCTTTTTATCCTTACTCCTCCAAATAAAGAATTTAGCAACTACACCCTGAAACCTGTTTGCTACCACTGTTACAAACAGTACTCTGGGGATTTGTGTGTGTGTGTGTGTGTGTGTGTGCTAGTGATTTGTTTGAAGAAAGAAAACAATCACTTGTTAAGATCAAGCATTGTGAGGAGCTCTCTCTCAAGCATTGAATTTAAGTTGCCCGGCACATGCACATTGTGTATTTATGGGAAGTGTTTGGCTCTGTATGAAGAGTGACAAATGTCACCCCAACCATCCCAATACTGCATGGCTCAGACTGAGAAGAGCAGAGGACATAGAGAAGTGACTACCCTGCTTGTGGCTCATACATCCCAGTTAGCAGCCACTCACCTGTTTTAGCTTTTGGCTTTTCTTTTGTCTCTCTGCTTACTTTGTTTCCTTTGGTCATGATCTGGAGATGCAGAAAAATGATGGGAATAACGTAAACCCGGGGAAAATACAGGAAAATGTAGACAATGTCTGGCAGTCAAGGAACTGGAAATCCTTGACTCAGAAACTGGAGTCCTGATAGAGCTGTCCTAAATAAGGAGCTGTCTCTCTCAGGTTCGTGTTGCCCCAGAGAACACCAGGCATTTAATTCTCTGCTGCCTGGACAAAGAGGGGGAATGGAAGCATCTGGAGTGTTTGTAGTGTTTGTGGCTGTGTTGAGGACCTTCTGGCACAGGTTTTTCCGTTAGGTTACCTAACTTTCTTCATTTCTTCTTTTTCTTCCAATTTTTCTTTTCGCTGTTGTTTCTATATCTATCCATGACACAGTTTGAATCTTTGCACACTGCCCCCCCCTTCTCCCCTTCTCAAAAAGTGTGATTGGAATCGTATAAACCAATGGAGCTGTGTTTTACTAGAAAAGATGGATAACTTGAGGGAGTCAGGCCAGGGAGGCACTGTAGCCCTTAAGAAGAGTATAATGTACTAGAAAGTGCTTTGGACTTGGGAGCCAGAGACATATCTATTTCTATTTCTATCAAAGCTGACTTGTAAGCTCAGAGCCTTGGCTAAGGTGTTTTTCCTCTGGATTGAATTCTTCCATCTCTGAGAATTCTAAATATAAGTTCTCTCTGAGAGCTGTATTAAAGCACCTTAGAAAACAGCATTCTCCCCCCTTTCCATTTTCTTTACTCGGAGGCAATTAGGAGGATGTATGTTCTTCTTTGCTTTGAAGAAGGACTTTTAAATCCTGGAGTTGGAAAGCATCTTAAGATGTCTTGCAGTTTTTCAACCTCTGGTATAAACTAGGTGCTTTGATTGTCTTCATTATCACTGTAGCCTCTGGATAAAGGTATTGGCGATGTCTTAGACATATAATGCTTAGGACAGTGAGGACGTTGACTCATAATCCAGTTTTATCACTTAGCACACAGCTGCAAACTTAGACACTGATAAACAATAGTCAGGTAAACTAGGCCAAGTAAGGAGACCAGGAGCTGCGGTCCATGGTCTGCAAATGTGGGGCTGCGGCTCCCATGATTTCAACCATCAGCTGGATCCAGTGAAGTGCAGCTGCTCCTGGTAAGGGCCACGACCATTGGGGGACAGTGTTCATGGAAAACACCCTTTTGTAGGATTAGCAAATACAGGTTTGGGGACTCAGATATATCTACAGTAAACATGACTGTGGAAATTTTCACAGACCATTTCCCTCAAGTATGTGCCTGTAGTCCTTAGACAGGCCTTCCTTGCTGCATGGCTCAGTCTGCTACTGCTCTTCCATTCTTCTTTAGAAGCATACTCGCAATAATTATTCTTGCAAGTTCTCCATTCTCATGACTAATCCCTGTTTTAAAAATCCTTTCATTTTGCATCGTCCTCCCACCTGCAGGAGTTCTTGTTTTTGAATGTTTCATGTTTTCTTGTGTTTAATTCTACACTCACGAAGAGCTTTTCCTAGAAATCCAGCTTGAATCAGTACCAGATCTGTTCTCACGTTTTTGTGCTTGATGGAAAAGAACAATCGATCACTGTTCCCTTTCTGACATCCTTCTTATACATTGAAAATAGCTAGTTCCTCCAAACCTGCACATATCTGCAGTTATTTTCACGTCTGTCTGTCTGACTGTCTGACTGTCTTCTATCTGTGTTTGTGTGCACACAGACTCACACACACTCACACACGTGCATGCCATGCAAGTGTAAAGAGATCAGAAGATAATTTACAGTATTTTCAGATTTTCTCCTTCCACTGTGTGGGGATCTGAGTATTGAGCTCAGGTTGTCTGGCTTGTTTCTTACTGCTGAACCATCATGCAGACCCAAGTCCAGGACTAAGCATGGGGAGGACTAAGCATGGGCTGTTCTCCAGTGCTCTGATAACTGTAATTACTTTCTTCGGGACTCTCCAGTCTGTACACTGAAAGAAATACTATTGTGAGCTCTCCCTAGCCCTTCTCTGGGCCGATTGAACTGGCTGGATAATACTAAAGTCTTACTGCTTTTGTCAGAGACTCCTACAGATTCAGGACACAGTCGGTGACCTTAAGTTTTTCCAATGGTGATAGTATCATAGCTAGATTTTCTTCATATTCCATCCACACAATTCATTTTTTATTTATAAGTTTTCCACCTTTTACTCACTATTTTGTTTTTGATGGGTCATTCCTAACTGGTTTGTCAAGGTTAGTTGGAATCCTATTATATTTTAGAAAAACTAGAAAACTTTACCTACTTTATAGCCACAAAATGATTGAGAATCAATCTTCCTTCTTTCCTTCCTTCCATTTTTTTTTCTTTTAGTGATGTAGGATCTCATGTAGCTCAAATGTTTTCAACTTTACTATAAAGTTATTGAGAAACAAAACAACAAAACTCAACTGTATTGGGTCAAGGAGTCTAGATGGTGTGTGTGTGTGTGTGTGTGTGTGTGTATTTTGGTTCACATGTGTGTTCTGGTGTGTGTGCCTATGTGTACATGTGGAAATGAGAAGTTGACATCATGTATCTTCCTTGATCACTTTCCGCTTTATTAACTGGGTCTGGTCTCTCAGATGAAACCAGACACTATTCCTGTGGCTAATCTAGCTGGCCAGTTTGCAGTAAGGATTCCCATCTTTGCTTCCTGAGTGCTGGGATTGATAGGCACAGCACCAACCAAGCTTTTCTGTAGGCTTGGGATTTGAACTTGAATCTTCCCATTTGCCCAGCAAACCCTCTATTCCCTGGGCTGTAGCCTCTGAAGCTCACCCATGGGTCAAGAAACTATTTTTTCTTGTGGATGTTGATTTGCACTTTTCTTATTACTCTGTGTTTCTTAAACTTTGATGAAAGCCAATAGCACAGTTCTAACCTAGTTGTAGAAACTAAACTTGGGTGATTTGGTTCAATAACTTGTGGATAATGAATGCTTTTAGTGGAGAGAAGAAAAGCCATAATTGTTTAATACATGCATATAGGTTATTGGCACCTTAGTTTACAATTTTTTAGTAACAAATTGAGAGACTAGGAGAAGTTTTAGGTTGAATATGGATAATATGGTCTAACTGTTATATAGCTACTGTTTGTGTTGGATTTTGTCTATCCTTTTTAAAAAATTTAATAGCCAGTGTCCAGTTTAATATATGAACATAAGATGCATTTTTTTATTATTGTCATTACAGGTTTTGGAAAATGACCATGAAGACTGAAGAAATTACATTTTTAACATGATACTCGGAGTTAATGACTGCTTACGGCATTTTCTTGAAAATTAAATATGACTTAAAAGCGTCAAAAGTTTATGATGTCATCGGTTTCAACAGAAAGCAAACTCCAGCAGGCTGTGAGCCTGAAGGGAGTTGACCCAGAAACATGCATGATTGTGTTTAAGAACCACTGGGCACAGGTAATATATGAGCTCCATGTCTTATGCTGGTGTCAGCAGGTCTATGTCTCATGCTGGTGTCACACTGAACCAAGATTTCCTACTCTGCAACAGCTAGCTGGCATTCTAGAAACACTGGGTGGGAAGGGCCCTTTCAGTCAAGAGAAAAGCAGCTTTTTCCTCCTGACTTCCAATAGTGCATATCTGATTAAAAACACAGTTTTCACAATGGACTTGTTTATGAAGCATTTACTAAGTACTGTGCTGAAAACTTCAAATCTTCTATGTCATTTAGTCTTCTCCAGAAACCAATAAGGCAGTTGGTAGAGAATGGGTTAAATGACCATTTGGAGGTTCTGCAGCCAACGAATTACCAAACCTGACCTTGGTACAGAGATCTCAGTCCCTGGAGTCCAAAGCCCGTGGATCTGACTTCAGTGCTCGGCCATTGTCAGGCCCGTGAGCCCTATACAGTGTGAGAACAGGTGCCTGGCTGTATGTGAATCGGCTTTTCTAAGCCCATTAGTTTCTATGGATGATTCATTCTGACTTCTCTGATCGGCTGGTATGGATAATTAAGGGTTGTATGTTTAGATAATTTACCAGCCTGCCCCTTTCCACAGAAAGCTTGCAGGGAGTAAAATAAACAAAATTGGTGGGTTTTTTTTTTTTTTTACTACTTGTCCGACGTTATACTCCCCAGGTGAGCTGGTAAGTGGCTATTTATGTGACAGTTTTTTAATGACTACCAGGCTCCTTCCTGTGTCTGGAAATAACACATGGGTTAAAGCCCCGAGCCTGTAAATCACTGCAATTATAGGGGGACACAGTTTAGATCAAAAAAGAGCAAAATCAATTCTGCTTCTGGGTCGTTCCCATCTTGTAGTTGCTTTTCACTGCCCAATGTAAAGCTTCCATGATTTTTTGTGCTTTTCCATTACTCTGAGTTATTGTTCACATTTTAATGGATTTACTGTGGGTACCGAGGACACCACTCCTATAGAAAAGAAAGTAATTCAGGGTGATTCTTGATAATTAGATAACTACCTTTGGCTTTGCACGTTTTAAAGCATTTTAAAACAGCAGCTCCAAAGTAGGCCAGTGAACCCTGAGCGATACCTGTTTGAACGCTTTTATTATTTTGTGTGTATACCATGCACAGTGTATCTGTGTATGACTATATGCTCAGTTATTGATTTACTTAAATGTTTGTGCCTATTTTTAGAGTGGGTTGCTACACTGCTGGCACTTTCAGCTTATCATGCATTTGACTGGTGACACCTACCTTTTAAATCTTTGCTCTGGGGACTTCTGAGTTTGCATATAACACATTTGATTATGAACCTTCCTCCTGAGGTTACTGTGATGTGATCCACTTGGCTTTGGGTGCTGGGCTTAGAGACCCTGACCTCCTGACAGTGTGTAGGTACATCTGCCCTGCCCAGTTCTGTCTCTTTATCCAAAGCAGTTGGAGTTGCTGCTAGAATGTCCTGGGTCAGAAATGTGTCTGCCTTGTTTTCATACTGTTGAGAGTAAATGCTGGTTCTAGAATTCTACTGGTCATGTCTATATCCAGTATGAATGGCTTTGACATTATCAGACACTGTGTGTTATCTGAAGCACAGGGCAGGTCCTTAGCACCCTCCTGTTGAAATATACAGAGCTGAAGATGAGACTGTCTTGTTCGAGGGAATGATGTTAGTCATTAAACAGTCCCATTGTAAAGTGTGAGCCTGTCTCATGGTCCAGCCATTCCCTTAACTCTGGCTAGGTTTTCTTTATTAACAAAAAGAAAGGACCTTTTATTACTTTCTTTAGACTTGGCTTTTCCTTCTAAATAAGTCTGGGAAATGCCATCAGTCTCTGTCTGTCTACAAAGGTTCCGGGAACCTTTCCATTAACTATATGAATGAAAATACTGTCTGAGAAGTTAATTCAGGTAGGTGTCTAAGTGGCTGTTTCCCCTTAGAGGTTGAGTTAGCCAACAGTTCAAGTACATCCCTCCCTAGGGCATCCTAGGAGGGACAGCTACAGGGATTGCGTCAGGAGAAGGGACGGCACGGGTGGGAGTGGTGGGGGAAGCCTCAGTCTAAGCAGCTTGGTTGTCAGGGGAAGGACAACCTTCAAGAGGAATATTGGTAATAAATGCTGTTTTGACTTTTTTTTTTTTTTTTTTGCTGGTGAAGAAAAAGGTTGGGAATGGCAAAAAATTTCAAGCAAGGCAGAGGTGTGGACTGGGAATGGAGCCCTCCTGCTGTCAGGACAGGCTGTTGTGAATTCATTTCTGGACTTGCATACCTTGGCTCTTTACTGTGGCTTCTGCTGGGGTGAATAAAGGCCAACTCAAGTTAAACACAGGCAATCAAGAAAACCTGGAAGGCCTCTGGGAATGTGGCGCAGTCAGGACTAAACAGCTACCTTTTATTTACTGGAGGGTGCCAGTACACTTAACTGCTCAGTACAATGCTTTTGTTTACCATAAATTTGGAAAAATGAAGGCAGCAAAAGTCTGTGCTATCTAGAATCCATCTGTGTTAGGATCCTTCAGTGTAAATTCAACATGACGGACGCGCATTTGACAGGCTCTGTTGTACTATTTATGAGTCCTTTCTACTGCAGAGCTTGAGTTACACAGCTAACAGGGATGGGCCACGGTGAGGGCGGTTGCTTTCTGTCTTGGCCTATACTGTCCAGGGCATTTAGTTCTGTATCTGGCACAGCTCACATCCAAGGCAGTCCATCATTCCAGGGATGAGGTCTTGAGTTGCCTGGCACTGCACTTGAATTTCTAAAATGCCCCTGGACGTGATGTCATAGCTGAGGAGTGCACCACAGACAACCAGGAGAAGCCTCCTCCCTAATGGTGACCCTGGAGAATGGAGGCTTAGGAAGCTGTGCCTGGCCTGTGCTTCCTCTCCCCTTCTCGGGTGGTCATCTTTTACCTTAAGTTACAAATGGACCTAAAATCCAGATCCCTCTAGTTGGACTTTCCAGTGGCTTGTGACCATCCACAGGCCGGGACGGCACAGACCGTTCCTTAGATTCTAGCTTTGATTCTAGACTCCAGAATGAAGTAGCTTCTGTGACTCCAGAGTTGAAGTTGCTTGACATTGATGTCTGCCATTGTCCTTGGCAAATGTCCTGTCACTTCATGCCTGTGTGCTGAAGTGCTTGCTGCTCTTCTGCTGCCATGTTCCCTCATTCAGTGAAGGGCTGCTTTCTACGGGACACATGTGGAACATCATTTCCTCCAGACACTTTCCTGCACTCTTTCATGTTTTTACTCTGCACCCGGACATCACCCAGGCTTTCTTTTACTGTCCCATCTGTTACCTTATATTGCAATGGTCTGTATAGCGTCTGCTTACCATCACCATTGTGAAGCTCCTCAATATCAGAGGTGTTAGTGACTCACCTGTATTTCTGCTACCATAATTTAGTGCAGCATATTGTAGATGCTCAGTACACCCTTGAACAGCAAGGCAGCGAACCAGAAACACGTTAGAAGAGCCAGGCAGTTTAGGAAGCCAGTTTAACCATGCACTAATTTTAAACCATTATATAATATGCTTCCAGGAGGATCTTTGGACTTACCTTCAGCGATAAGAAGGAGTGTGTACTTGTGTTGGATTCTTAGTCATTTATAAGAACATTGTATAATATGGCAGGTTATTGCTTTTATCTCCTCTGTATCTTTGAATTTTCAGAATGCAAGAGGGTTCAAATGGAAGGAAGCACGAGCTACCAGTTAATAAACTGCTCAAGTCAACGGGCAGATAAATTAAACCACCTACCCCGCTTATGTCTCATGGCACACCTGTACTTTGTGACTGCATGGACCTTGTAGTATTCATTGTCTCCTTACTTGTTTCAAGCAGAGGGACAGAGGAGGTGCTGGTGGCATGGGAAGAAGCTAGGCAAGGTGGTGTATGTTTGTATTTCTACTAGCTTGGCAGCAGAAACAGGAAGAGCAAGAGTTCACAGTCAGACTAGGCTATTTAGGGAGTTCTAAGCTAGCCTGGTCTACATAGTTAGACCCTTTCTAAAAAAAAAATAAGAAAACAACAAAAAATTATATTTCCATCCATCTAATAAATAAGCTAGGTCTTCTTTTTACTGAAAATTCTATAATCAAAAAAATCTGTCTTTAAAGTGTCTTGTCTGTCTTATGGCATTCTTTTTTTTTTTTTTTTTGTCTTATGGCATTCTTACACTTTGTGTCTATGTGGATCTTGTTCTGTTCTGTTTATTGTAAACAGAGGAAATGAGTTTTTTTTTTTTTTTAAAAAATGGCCCTGCTAGGTTACTGTGATCTTGACATAGAGTAACTCCAGAAGAGGGACTCACAATTGAGAAAATGTCCCCATAAGACTTGTCTGTGGGCCATCCTATTGTGCCCTTTCTTAACTAGATGTAGGAAGGCTCAGCCCACCGTGAGTAGAGCCACCCCTGGGCAGGTGGTCCTGGGTAGTATAAGGAAGCAGGCTTAGCAGACCAGGAGGAACATGTCAGTAAGCAGTGTTCTTAAGCTTTAGTTCCTGCCTTCTGTTCTTTCCCTGACTTTGGATGATGTACTACAACTTGTAAGATGAAAGAATCCTTTTCCTCCCCAAGCTGCTTATAGCCATGGTGTTTTATCACAGCAAGAGAAACCACAAGTAAGAGGTGTGTATTAATTATACATCATAATGAGTTCATTATGGTACTTTTATATATGTAATATGCATTTTTATCATATTCATCCTGATTTGTTCCCTCACACACTCCTATTGACCCCTGCAAAAAGAAACTTTTTTTTGAATAAAACTGACAATAGTGTAAACAAATAACTAGAAAATATTGGCAGACATTTGTGTCACTTAGCAACATAGCAGTAATAGCTCTCCTGGTAGGGCCCGGCCTGTGTCTCCAGTGTTCTGTGTTTTTTTTTAACAATCTCATGTAGCTCACATTGCTTTGAGCTCTTGGTCCTTGCGTCTCTACCTCCTAAACCTTGGGATTAAAGGTGTGCACTGCCACACCCCAATTTTATTATACCTTAAAATCCCCGATTCAGACAAGCCTGTGCAGCTTCTGATATAGCTGATACCATGCAAGTGGAGTAAGTAAACCTATTTTACAAGGGTATTATAGTTTTGCTGTTAGATGAAAGAAAGCCAGGCATGGTGGCTGTGCTTATAATTCTAGCTACTCAAGAAGACTTCAAATTCAAGATCACCTGGAGCTACATAGCAAATCTAGGCCACCGCAGCTGGCGTAGATTCTGTCTTAAAAGGCAAAACAGACAGACAGTAGCAACAACAAAACAAACCATAGCTTGAGGATGTAGCTTTAGTGGTAGGGCATGTGCCCAGTGTAAGGCAAGGCCCTGGGATCAATCTCCAGTTCTGAAAATAAGAGAAGGCTGGCAGGCAGACAGGAGGGAAAGGAGAGAGGGAGGGGCAAATGCAGGGAGGGAGGGAGGGAGGGAGGGAGGAAGGAAGGAAGGAAGGAAGGAAGGAAGGAAGGAAGGAAGGAAGGATAGGGGCAGGCAGACAGCTGGCTTGCAGCCCTGGTAAGACCCTGTAGAGACAGGTACTCAAGGAATGTCCCAAATGGAAAGACTCAGCCATTAAGTAATGAGCAAGGACACAGTGTAGTTGTTTGGTACATAAAGTGTAATTTGGCCCATGACAGTTAAATTCTCCCCTTCTGCACAATGAAAAAATGTTGCTTAGTAACTTGAATTTTTCCACAAATACCACTTTAAATTAGCATTCCAAAGGGTTTGGAACTGTGAGTTTTTTCATGTGACTCCCTTGAAACAAGTATGCCCCAGTCAAGGTGGCACAATCGCCGGTGTATGGAAGGCATAGACCAACAGTGAGATTGACTGGATCCGGTCTCCTGACAGAGAAACACTTGTGTTTATCACAAAGAATAATCTGGTAGCCTGAGGTAAAATTATGTGGTTAATGTGGACCTTTTCTTTGTTTCTTATTTAGGATTCATCAGTATTTAATATTCAAGCCCACTATCAGTGACTGATGGGGCCATATTAGGGACCAAGGATAGGAATATCTGATGCTCTTTATGAAAGAAGTAGGCTATTTAAAAATCATACCCTTAATAGTCCTCATATCTAAAGGTCAAATGGCTTTGAAATTAGGTTAAATTTAGCTGTTTTGATCTGATGGTAATTTGAAATCCATTGTTCACTGTTCGTTTTGTGTTTACTTTTAAATTATGTTAATTTATACATGGGATTAACTATGATCTAGGCTTATCCTCCCTGCCTCTCTCATACATACCCCCTCTAGAGATGAAAAAGATGCTTAGTTATGATAAGTACACCTATTGTCTTTAACTGAACTGGTTTAATTCATGAGTATGGGCTTTTATCATATGCTGACTACTTTATTAAATATTATTTTCAGTTTAATAAGGTAAACTTGCTTTGTAAAGGAAATGTTTAGCAAGTATATTTTGTTTGGTTTTATTCTCTCCCCTACTGTGACTCTTCCAGAATGCCTGCAGCTGATGGTACATGTCCTCGCAGAGGCTTGCTTAAGTACGTCAGAGCAGACAGTCCCAGCAAGGGCCAGGCCTGCAGGGGGCACTGTAGGCAGCAGCCCCAGTGTTGAATTCCACCTCCAACCAGTCTAGGTTAGAGTCAGCATGGTGGGTAAAACTGGCAGCAGGCAGAGGACGCAGGCACAAGAATGAGCGGGTTTGATGGCAGCGATGTGAAGACAGAACAAAGGGAAAGACATGGAGAGCCCAGGTCACGTGGGGAGCAGCCAGCAGCAACCTGGAGGACCTGGCCCCTTTGGATAGAAGCTCTTTGGCAGTTTGGCACAGACTGAGTTTTACCCAGAAAGCTTGAAGGCTCCTGCTAGGTAGGGTAGGAGCCAGTCCGTGGGTGTGGCCTCTGAGTCCACCTGAAAAGCAGGTCACTGTATGTCTGCTGCCAGGGACAGGAAGGAGAGGGAGCCTAGGAAGGTCCTACGGAGAGGAGAGGTAAGGCTCAGGATTGGTCACAACTTGGGCAAAGAAGCAGTCAGCACTTGCTAAACCTGAGTGCTCAGTGAGTCACGCACGCGCACGCGCACACGCGCACATGCACATGCACCCATCTCCCAGGCAGTAAAACTGCCAGTCAGGGTTGGGAGTGTGGAAAGGGATGCAGGCCTTCCTTCCAGGTCAACAAATCTTTAATCGCTGTGGATTATTCAAATTCTGCTCTCAGGTTTCTCTGCCCACCTACCCAGAAGGCTTAGAAAGCAGCTGTCCTAAGGAGGGCTAACTTACTTAATTTTAAAAACTGCTAACCAAGGCCTACAGGTGGCTCAGTGTCTGAGAAAACATGCTGATCTCTCAGAGGACCAGAATTCAGTTCCTAGTACCCGCACCAAACAGCTCACAAGTGACTGTAACTTTGTGTCAGGAGGATTCGACACCTTCTGACCTCCACAGGCACCTGCTTGCACATTCATATCCCCCTTCTCCCCACGCCCCCATAGAATTAAAAAACAACAACAGCAACAACAAACCGGCCGCACAGTTTATGTTCAGTTATAAAGTTCTCTGTTCTCTTCTCTCCTCCCTCTCCCCTTTCTCCTTCCCACTCACAAACAGGGTCTCTTTATGTAGCCCTGGCTAGTTTAGAACTCACTGTGTAGACTATGCCAGCCTTGAACTCACAGAGACCTACATGCCTGGCCTCCAAAGTGCTGGAGATTAAAGACATGGGCCAACACACCCAGCTCAGTTCTCTTTTAAAGGTGTTTACTAATAGGACTGGGATTGTAGCTCAGTAATAGAGTTCTTGAGTTGGAATCAATATTATGTACATGTATATATTATATATAATTAATATATTAAATATATACACATACATACATACATACATACATACATGTATACATATATCTAAGTTAATTAGTCTGAAGAAAGTTATTTATGATTTTATGAATTGTTTTGTTGTATATTACATACATAGATGCACAATAAATATTTGCTTAAATATATGTGACATAAATATATATCCCTAATTATAAGTTTATATTATATAGGCATTCTAGAGAACTGGATTTTCAATAATTGCTTTACCTCAGTATTTTCTTTCTCTTTTTATACATTAATACAAAATAACCTCTTTTACTTTGATCTTTTAGATTTATATTATAAATTCACAGGAAATTACAGGAAAGAACTAATTGACCTTAAAATTTCATTTGTCTTTGTTCCCTTCTCTACCTTCCCTCCCAGTTTGATTTGTTAGACATGTAACCCACGCTGGCCTTGAACTTGTGATCCACTTTCCAAATTAGGATGACAGGCGTGTACTGCTATGCCCAACCTTGTTTGATTTTTTTTCAGAATGTTTGTGATTTATGCACATGAGTGTTATGCATATGAGTGTTTGCCTGTAAGTATGAAAGTGCATCATGTGTGTGCCTGGTACCTGCACAGGCCGGAGGAAGGGCTAGATCTGCTGCAACTGGAGTAAGAAGGTTGTGAGCTGCTATGTGGGTTTAGGAAACTGAATCTGGATCCTTTGCGAGAACAGCCTCTGCTCCTAACTGATGAGCCGTCTCTCCAGCCCCTATGTTTAGCAAATCACTTCATTAATATTTATATATAATTTGTGTGTGATAATATGATTCACTTACATATCAATAGGTATATTGTATGGTGATATATTTTAGTGATAATTCTCTTCTTCTTGACCATCTGGGCCAATGGTATTTTCATTTTTCCTTATTGGAAAAGAACAGTGACACAAACATTCTAGGCATTTTCCCTCAAATCAGATTAACAAGTCAAAGGGTAAGAACAAATTCACAGCTATTATTGCTTATTGCCAGATTATGTTCTTTTAGAAAGACCAAGGTGGCTCGGCATAGCACTGCTCATATATAAAGCAGTCCCAGTTTTAGACAGTTTACACGGTGAGCAGAGTGAGAAGTGTAACTGCATTTTCCCCGGAGGCCTAGCTGTAAATACAACTCTCACAAGCAGACTCAAAACACGGTCTTGGAAATCATAGCACCAACAAAGCACTAGCTGATTTGTCCTTCAGAATGCAGAACCTTCAGGTTAGGGACTTTGGGGACTGGAGGATGTGAGGTGGTGGTGAAGAAAAGCCCCTTTAGAACCACTTTTTTCACTGTGTTCTCAAACACAGTTCTCAAAACCCAGAACCAAAGTGAGCCCAGTAGGCCTGCGGGGAGTTCTGCAGCACCCTGGAAGGTGCTGACTGGTGGTGAGTGACAAAGAGGATATACAGTGGCTGCCAGGTGGCCACCATTCAGTGGGCCATGGATTATTTGGGTGACTGCTGAAGAAATGCCCTTTCTCGTGAAAAAAAATGTCAACTCAAAAGTTTTAGGGTCACTTTTCCCCTTGTGACACAGTATTATCAAATTTATGGTGGAAACTGATAGAGATCGTTGCTAGCATGGAAATGTGTTCATCATGCCAGGATATAGTTATCTGGTCCATACAGATTCTTCTTCCTTGCTTCTGACAGGTGAGAAATGGAGACCTTCCCCTGAGAACTAATTTCCCTTATTGCTCATGCATGCTGACAAGGCATTGTGTATTTGCCAGCTTCCCGAAACAACTCCAGAAAGCCTGTTACCTAAATACAGAACATGTAACAACACATCCTAGAACTGGGGCAGGAGGGAGCTGCCAAAGGCAAACATTGCATTATATGTTATTAAGAAAGGCAAAGAGAAACAAAGATAGAGACGTTGATAAAAGGCCAGGTGGTTTGTAACGTGCCACATGGAATATTTTAAAGGGAGTAAATCGAGTGGGATCATCACTAAGGCAATGGAAATTAAGATATAAAATAGCTTCACTTTCAGGCGCCCATGTACACACATCAGTGGGCACAGTGAGGTTGGAAGCTTCAGATCCCAGCAGAGGCAACAAAGAGAACTAGATCAAGGATGTGGCCTGCCCTTTACAGATGCTGAATACAGATGTATTTGATCTTAGACATGTTTAGGTGGCATCTGATTCTGTTTCATTAGGTACTTTTATCACCGTATCCAAAACCTTCTTATCACTCCAAAGTTCAGGAGTTTATTTTGTAATTGATTATCTTGGAGAGATACTTATTTATTTAGCTTGAAGAATGATACTTCAAACCCTTCAGATGTTGGTGTTCGTGTTTATGCCTTCTGTGAGAGTCAATTCTACGTGTGCTAGGCCTACAGTTTCTCAAGTTCCCATGTATCGCTCCTATTCCTATGTTGTGTGTGGCTGAAGTGGGTGTCCCTCTAGGTGGAGAAGTGAGGCATAGTGTTTGTGAACAGCATGTAAGGAGTTACATTGCTCTGTTGAAGTCTTCAGAACAACTGCATTATGGGAGAAAGTCGGGTTTCCTTTTACTTGTTTTATGCATTTGAAATTTAAGAGGCCATGTTGTATTAAACATAGTTTAAGGGGAAAGTGTCTTGTTATCTCTTTGAATATAAAAGTAATTATTACTTTTGCTCTTTTTCTTGCTTTTCTTATCCTTTACATTATTGACATATTTGATAGATATATTGTATCCAATGGCTTCTTTTTTTTTTTTTTCTGTGAATTTGGTAAAGCCAGTAGTGAAATGTTTTGGAGATTATTTATGGTAAATGGCAGTAAGTGACAGGTGTTTGGTATATTGCAGGTTGTGAAAATCTTAGAGAAGCATGACCCCTTGAAGAACTCCCAGGCAAAATATGGGTCTATCCCCCCAGATGAGGCCAGCGCTGTGCAGAACTATGTAGAACACATGCTCTTCCTGTTAATCGAAGAACAAGCCAACGATGCTGCAATGGGGCCAATCCTGGAATTTGTGGTCTGCGAGAACATCATGGAAAAGCTCTTCCTTTGGAGCTTGAGACGAGAATTCACTGATGAAACCAAACTTGAGCAGCTAAAGATGTATGAGATGCTGGTCACCCAGTCCTACCAGCCTCTGCTGCACCACAAGCCCATCCTGAAGCCCCTGATGATGTTGCTGAGCTCCTGTTCGGGGACAGCCACCCCAGCTGTGGAGGGAAAGCTAGTTGTCCTGCTCAACCAGCTCTGCTCCATCCTTGCCAAAGATCCTTCCATCCTGGAACTCTTCTTCCACACCAGTGAGGACCAAGGGGCTGCCAACTTCCTCATCTTCTCTCTTCTGATACCCTTCATTCATCGAGAGGGCACAGTAGGCCAGCAAGCAAGAGATGCTTTGCTATTTATCATGTCTCTCTCTGCTGAGAACAGCATGGTGGCCAATCACATTGTGGAAAACACCTACTTCTGTCCCGTAAGTCCTTCTCCTTGGTGTGCTTCCCCCCTCCTCCTACCCCCCCTCTTGTGTGCCAAGAGCATATGCTTTTGTTCCATTTGCTCCAAGTTGTACCTTCTGTGGCAAGGTGTTCAGAGGAACATGTTTTGAGGCAGCAGAGATACCCAAGTTTCAGTGCTAAAATTTGGCTAAGCAGCGACAGACCCAAATACTGCTCTAGACTCTCTACCATTTCACATTTCATCTTTGTTGTGTTATGCAGACAGGTTGATTATACTTGCGCTTTTAAAATTCATAGCCTTCCAGATTGACTCTGCTCCACTGAATCAAGGCATGAGGTAAGACCCCTCACAGCTAGTTTTCCAAATTAATTTGTTTCTCAGCAAGATAATGACTGTTAGTTGTAGGTCTAAAGCATTGATTTTATTTTAAAAATGAATGCATATTTGCAGTGAAAAAAAAGTTCTCCATTTTGTATAGTTTCTTAGTCCATGGTATGCCTAGTCATACCAGGAAAAGATGTGAGCAGTATGGAATTTTCATGGGTTCATAGTCTCTGAGTGATTTCCGTGTTATACTGGTTGAGCAATAGCTATCAATACTTTCTAAGCTTGGTGAACACTTCTATTATCTATTCTTTTTATTAGTCTTTATACTGTAGCCTTAAGTATGTGAGATAGTTCGTAGATTCCTGGTGAGTTTGGTTGGAAAAGGCAAGACAGGTTGCTATGAGTCGATAAGATTTTGTTGTTGTTGTTGTTGTTGTTGTTGTTAGTTAATACCATATGGATGACTTTAGATCAGGAGAACATTCTCTAGAGGACATTTAGAAATGTGTATTTGTGTGTGTGTGTATGTGTGTCTGTCTGTCTGTGTCTCTGTATGCATGTGTGTGTGTGTGTGTGTGTGTGTGTGTGTGTGTGTGTGTCTGACTCCTTTGCATGGGGCTATGAGGTTAGTGAGGAGGGGTTCCCCCACAGTCAGTGTTCACAGACTACTAACAATACCAAGTGTAGGTAAGAATGTAAAAATAGGAATTCATATTAATTACTGCTGGGGATGCAAATTGATGCAGACACTTTGGAAGACAGTTTGATAGTTTTCCTTTTTTTTTAAAAAAAACAAGGTGATTTATTTATTTATTTATTTATTCACTCATTTTTATGTGTATGGGTATTTTGCCTACATGTATGTCTGTGCGTGTATGTAGTTCCTGTACAGGTCAAAAGCAGCAATTGATCCTCTGGAACTGAAGCTACAGAGGGTTGTGAATCACTCTGTGTGTTCTGGGAATTGAACCCAGGTCCTTTGGAAGAGCATTCAGTGTTCTTTAACCACTGAGCCATCTTTCTAGTCCAACAATTTTTATGAAACATGCTCTTATCCTATAATCCATCACTTGCTGCATTTGGTATTACACTAAGGAATTAAAACTTCTGTTGGCACAAAAACCTGAAAATGGTTGTTTCTAGATTCTGTATTCATAGTTTTTTATTGGAGCAGCAACCAAGATATCCTTCAGTATGTGAATAAAAACTAATCCACCCATATATTGAAGATATTACTCAACTAAATGAAATGAGCTTTCAAATCATGAAAAGACCACAGGAACGGTAAACATGTACTACCAAGCGGAAAGAAGGCAGTCTGAGAAGGCTGTGCACTGTCTGGGTCCACCAGAGGACACGGTATCAGTAAAAAAAGAATCATCTTCAAAAGTTGGCAGGCAAAAGCATGGGTGTTTGGTTCTTAGGGGAGTGAAAATACTCTCTGTGGTACTGTTAG
This sequence comes from Mus minutoides, assembly GCA_902729485.2. Lineage (NCBI taxonomy): Eukaryota > Metazoa > Chordata > Mammalia > Rodentia > Muridae > Mus > Mus minutoides. The sequence goes on along the minus strand of LR750100.1, from coordinate 533,875 downwards.
TGTGGATAGATGCTTTATGTGTTTGTACAAGGCCACAGAATGTACAGCAGAAGTAAATTCTAATTTAAACTGTGTACTTTGTGTGACTATAATGTGCCCAAGTGTTTCAAGATATGGAAAAGACAAGAACTTCTCAGGATATAAATAGATGCGCTAACCGAGGAAAGCATTATAGCAATGGTTCCTAGCTTCAATGTTTGCCTTCTTTGTGGGCCTGAAGCTTTACTTATAGATATTGGCACAAGGATGTTCATTTAGTTGAATAGCAATTTAATGAAAATAAAAGGTGAAATATATGAAACATCATAATTAGACTATGTGTATTAGCATGTGTCTATATCTACATGTGTGAAGACTAACAAATCTAAAACACTTGCATAATGATATAAGTAGCAAAGTTCTATGTACCTCGTTAACATTTACATAAACTTTACATAAAGCTTAGAATGGTGCCTACCATTTTCTTGGGAGGTGCACACACATAAAGTAAAACATAAATATAGTTAAAGTAAAAAAAACAAGAATAAGAATAATGTGTTTTAGCTTCAAGATTGAATTGCACCTTGAGGATGATGGGAGGAAGAGGGTGGTATTGGGAGTGGAGTAGAATTTGTCTGTCTGTCTGCCCTGTGGATTGACTGATCCTCACACATGTAGATTGACTGATCTAAGATCCTCACACAGCATCTACCACTCAGCCATACACCCCAGCTGGTTTTAAAAACAAGCAGGGTGCTCTGAAAAAACTATAGCAAAATGATAAAATTTGATAAGTATTACTGATGATTTTCAATTCTATTATTTTCTGATTATCTGTATTAGTTTATAACTTAAAAATTCAAGTGCATTGGGAGAAGAATGGGGCGTGGTTTTAGTGTTTAAATTTCCATTAACTGTGTTTAAGCTGATTTCAGTAATTGTTGCTTTTATAAAAGTGTGTTTTAAAACATTGTACAGTTCATTTAAATTAGAGGAAAAACAACATTGCCAGCTGACCTCATTTGATAGAATAGAAGACAAGTTTCTGGTGTTAGATTACCTCTCAGGATAGAGCCCATAATTTCATTTATACTCAGTTTTCCATAATTACATCTGACAACATAATTAAAATAAAAAGGCCCCTTTATTTTGCAGATAAAAGCATATGCTATTAACCAACCAGCTAAGGGCCACAATTGACAAAAAGCTTTCTCTAATTAGTATGATTGTCAAAGTGTGTTAGCATCAGCCTGTTGGAAGAGTAATGACTCTCTTAGCAAACTGGACCTCGTTTGGAAACCTGTCTTCAAACTTGGTAGAAAGTGCTGGCTGTTCTGTCATCTCTTTGGTTCTCCAGAGAGAAGGAGAATATAGTTACCCTAGCAATCTGGTACCAACAAATGGGCGGCACTAAATGATCCTGTCTCTTGTTTTGCTTTTTTTTTTTTTTTTTTTTAACCAAATGTTGATGATTACATTTAGACCATTGTCCCATCTTGGCAAAGTCTAGTATGCTTAGATCAGGCCTTACAAATCAGAGCAGGTGACCTTTAGGTACAGAGCCACAGGTAGGAAGCTATTCATCCCATATCCAAAACGTATGAAGCTTTTTATTTTGGCAAGTTGTATTAAATGCTCTCTACCAGGTGTTTTGCTGCTAGCTTCCAACCAAAGCCATCTGCTAAGAAACTTTGTATCTGCTAAAATTAACCGAGTACCACGGGAGGTTTAAGAATTGACCTTGACTTGCTCAGTGCTGTGTGCATGGCTTATCTGTCTTCCACTACCATGTGGAAACGATTGCTCTAATCCTGCCTGTGTCCTTGTCTTTAACCCTAACAATAGCTCAGCTCATTTAAGTTTATAGAGTTTAATAACTACCCGTTAATGGCAGAATCCTGCTCAAAACCACATTGGGTTGATATTAAAGCTGCTTGTTGTAGCTTTACCACACCAGACTGTCAAGAAGTTAATGGTTTTCACTGCTGTTGTCCATATGGCTCTATATGGTGATCCATCCTTTCTTCCTTTGTTCTTTTCTTTTTGTGCATGCATGTGTGTGTATGTGTTTCCATGTGTGGAGGTATATATATATATATATATATATATATATATATATATATATATATATACACACACACATATTTGGGTGCCTGTATGTGTGTGTGTTTATGTGATTCCATGTATGGAGGTACTTACATATGCATGCATACATATATACATACATATACACACATGCATACACACATATTTGGGTGCATGTATGTGTGTGTGTGTGTGTGTGTGTGTGTGTGTGCGCGCGCGTGTGTACCTGAGGCTGATGTCAGATTTCTTCCTTGGTCACCAATGTTATCCATTGAGACAGAGTCTTTTGGTTGAAGCTACATAGCGCCATTTTAGCTGGTCTGGATATCTAGCTTGCTCTAGGGATTCCCTGTCTCTACTTTCTGAGCACTGGAATCATAGCCACATCTCCTTGGCTTTTATGTGGTTCTGGGGATTAGGAGTCTGGTCCTCTTGCTTGTACAGCAAGAGCTTTACCTGCTGAGTCATCTCCCCAGCCCATGATAATTTCATTTAAGGATACTTTTGGGAGAAGATAAGTGAAAAGTACTTGGTTAATATTTAATGTATTGAGAATAAACATAATGTTTTACAGTTTTGTGGTCTGAATCAATAAAAGGCTAAAAGAGTACATTTTATTTTTAATCACCTGTTGAATGCAGATATATGTACCTTTTATAATTTAGTTTTCAAGTTACATAGTGAAACTTAAAAATAAATCACTTTTAATGATAGTTCTTGAACCTGAAAACAAAACAAAAGAAACAAACAAAACCCACCTACACATCTCTGTGTGCCTCTTTTTGTCCCTGGTCCTGCCTCCTTGGTACTCTCATTCTTGAGGTGGTCTTCCTTGTGATCGTTATCATCTTGGAGACTGGCCTCTTCATCTCTCCTGGCCTGATTTGTTCCCTGTTTAAGCACCAACTTTGCTATGTATGGCCCATAGCCCATGTTCTAAAAAATGTGTAGAATGTGTGTAAATGAGTCTTGGAAGGGAATACAGTTGTCAATAGCTGTGAACACACACACACACACACACACACACACACACACACACACACACCTGTCTCTTAAGAATATGTAATGCCTTTTATTTTGAAGAATATTTTTCTCATATTCTTTTTGCTACTCTGAGGAAGATAATGGCTATTGACTAGCCCTATCTTCTGGTGCAGGAACATGGTGGGGACACCCGCCCTCCCAGCTGTCAGTTCTGCATGGGGTGTGTCTTCAGTCTGGGCAGGTTTCCTCCTGTTCACATCTTAGCCATGCCCTTTTAGAATACTCACTTAAAAAGTGAATATTAGGTATGTATTATTTTTAATTACTGTCACTGGTGTATGTAATTTGAAAATTAATGTTGCTGTAATTATATTGATATACTGAATAGTTATTCCCAGCTTTTTAGTCAGACAAATTAAGCTTGTCTTTATGAATTCATCTTCAGAGCCTCAAAGTGGTTAAGAAACCAGGAGAACACAGAATTAAAGTCTTTGTTCTGTGGTTAATTTAGCATGAGTTAGCAAATGTAATTGATTTTTAAAATGTAGCATCAAAATTAGACTTCTCTTCTAGGGGACTTTTGGCCTCCATATGCTTTTGCCAGAGGTTTCTGATTTATAATAGACGATTCATTTGGGTAACATTTAAAACTAGTATTAAAGTGATTTGTAGAGGTATGTTGACAATGAATTAAATACTTTAAATAGAAGATATTTTCCCTGGGGACCACAGATGCCCTGATTTTTAAAAAGATAAAGGATCACTCTTGCTTACAGTTCTGTTTTCTATACTTAGCACCTGACCTGAAATTAAGTAGTCAGGCTTTTTTTTTTATTAGTGAATTAATATATGGTTGGATGAAGGTTTCTAGGAAACCTATAGAACAAAGATCTATCTATCTATCTATCTATCTATCTATCTATCTATCTATCTATCTATCTATCTATCTTTGTCTCTAGTGTTGCTATGGTCCATCTGTTTCACTGTCTTTTATTGTACAGCATGGGCTCCTGTACCACCTTAGCTCTTATCAGTTTCTCTGATGGCTTCCTCTTATTTCTTTGTGCTAATACCTATCATGTCTTATCATTGAATTCATTGTGTTAGTCTCAGAAGATCACATTAAAGACTCAATATACCCAACTCTAGCACCCTCTTCAGCAGTCTAGACAGCACTTCTGAAACCAGTTCCCATATTTCACCCCGTACCCTTAAGTTTGAGTGAAGCACCTTTGTTTATCAACAGCATCCTAATTTTCGTATCATGCATTTTAGATGTTTCTGACACTATTGTAATCCCTTGTTTGTCTTTTGATGGACTGGGAGATCAATGGAGTGTGTCACTATTTCTTTTCTGGGCCTGACTCACAATACCTTCTTGAATGTTTTCATCCATTTGAGTCAATTCAGGGTCTGTGCTAGAATGGTGTCTTTTGGAGCTGACTTATTTTTCTTTCATTCTTTAATAACATATGTCTTTATTTTGTATCTGCCTGTAAGTGTACATGTGTGGGAATGCAAATGCCATGGTGTGGTGTGGAAGTCAGACAACAATTTGCTGAAGAGAGTTTTCTCCCTTCATCATGTGGGTCCCAGGAATACATCTCAGGTATAGGGCACCCTTATCCCTGTGCCATCTTTCCAGTTTTATAGATGGCTTCTTGTGCATAGCCCATGCTATTCTATACATTTGCTAAGTCAGGATATCTGAGATGCTGCATAACTAGCATCCCTTCCCAAGTGGGAAGCCCCACGCCCTGTGAAATTTACTGCTTCTGCAACCCTCTGTTCTCTAATGCTCAACATGATAACATACTTATCTTTTAAAGATATATATAATATTTTATATTAAATATTATTTATGCTATATGTTATATAACATATAATATATTAATTATACTATCTAACATTATATTAATTATATATCATATTATATAAACATATAATATAGATATATAAAATATGAACATAAATAACATATACTAACATAAACATAATTACATGTTATATATGATATATGTATATATGTGTATATACATACATACATACATACATACATACACACATACATATATATTTACTTATTTTACATCTCAACCTCAGTTTTCTCTCTCTCTTTCCTCCCAGTCTCTTCACACTCACCTCCCTAAATACTTGAAGTTCTTCACCTCACTCGTCCCGCCCAAATATTTTCAGTATCATTTTAAGAGCTGGGTACAAAGGTGACAAGTAAATTTCAGGTTCTGGCTTTAAACCAGAACCTTTAAACCTCTTAGTGAGGTCATCCTCAGTCATTCTCATGAGAGACTCTACTGACATGGCACATCACCTTTGTCCGGACCTTCATCACATAGCTCACCGTCATCCACACCCCCTTCTTTCTTCTGTTAAATTGTTTGTGATGGTTGAAGGAAATAATATATGTGAACGTTTTCTAACATGTAAACGGCTAGTAAGTTTCAGTCAGAACCCTTAACATGCAGACAATTTTTCTCATAAAACGACTCAGCATCCCTGCGTGTAAGTAGGAACCTCCTCCATCGTGGGCTGCCTCCCATGGACTAGAATTTGCACTGGCATTCTATTGGCACTCACCAAATTGTCCTATACTGTATTTCTAACAAGTTTGTCCCATCCCTGAACTTCTTGGGTATGTCTGGCATAAAAGATGAGTCACCCCCACCAACCTCTTGACTAATAGCTAAGTAGCTATGCATTTGCCTTGCTGCCTGCTGGGTTAGCTTTCCTACTTCACCCACGACGTGTTTAACCTCTCCTCGCTAGTTGCTACCTCCTCACATTAATAATCCCTCGCTGCCCAGAGTTCAGTCTTTGGGCAGAACCATAGGCGTCCTTATGACCGTGAGCTTCAGAGGAGACGACTTTGCTTTTTGTGTTTCCGAATCAGGTGCTTGCCACGGGACTCAGTGGCCTGTACTCTTCACTGCCCACAAAGCTGGAAGAAAAGGGTGAGGACTGGCACTGCCTTCTGAAGGACGACTGGATCCTGCTGCCTGCCCTCGTGCAGTTCATGAACTCGCTGGAGTTCTGTAATGCAGTCATCCAGGTACTGCAGCCCAGAGGCCACCGCGGGCTAGCTTCCGCCAGAGCTCAAGCCTTGCTGGGGGTGGGGGTCGGCATTAGCCTGTATAAGCACCCTTCACTATTCCGATTTCTTCAAAATTAACCCTTTGCTAATTTTGAGAAGTGCTTATGGAATAATGGTGCTCTGCTTGAATCCCGTGGAGTATCCTGAGATGAGTGAAAACGTTTGCCAGGCTTCTGAAAAGTTCCAATTGAGAACAAATGAAAAGGTTTTATTTTCTCTATAAAAAGTGTTATTCTGTTTTGATTATCCACTTACCCATCAAAAATAAGTTCAGTGGCTGGCTCATTAAATAGATATTTTTAGGCTGCTTAAGTACTCCAAATTATAACACTTTTACTTCAAGGTCTTCCTGGGAGCTTACAAAGGAAAACACTTTATTTTGCTTAATGGTGCACACTACATAAAGAATATTGTTATCCCAATTGAATTTGGAAGAAGTTAACAATCTTCTTAGCTACACAAATTAAATTTGCTTTGAAATTGGCTCGCTTTAGGGGAAAAAACAACCACTGAACTCTTGTGTATCTGGCTTTTTGATTAGATTTTTTTTATCTTCAAATTTCTTGTTACTGTTTTCAATAAAAATCCAATTTTATATATGTTTAAGGGTATACTAAGTTTTCATCAAAAATTTCTTCTATGTAGCATAAATGCTACCTTTATATTGGATTTATTAAGAAATCAGGTTTGTTTTACGGTGATTTTTTTTAGGGTGAAAAATGTTACTTATAATCTGTTTATCCACCATATAAAGAAACAGCTTCTGGAGGAAAGTGAAAGGAAAGTACTTTAGTTCCAATCTCATTTTTATTGCTAAGTCAAAGGAGGTTTTATTTGTATTTAAGATAAATGGATTACATTTTAAATTATTTTCCCTTTAATATTATAGTCTATCAACATTTTCTGCAGAAATGTATGGAAATAAAAATGATGGAACTACTATTAGCTCCTCTTCAGCTATACGGAGAGAGACTCAGCCTTACTTCCTAGAAATTGCTTTTTACTTTATTTTGATTGGCTCTCTCTCTCTCTCTCTCCCTCTCTCTCTCTTTCTTTCTCTCATTAAAGCTGCTTCTTTGGGCATGGTGAAGAACAGGGAAATTATATATTTATTTCAAATTAAAGGCAAACATTATTTTAAACCATTTTCATAATGTTTTAGGGTTAGGGAACCCCTGAAAGTATAAAATATATTAGTAAAGGCTTGTCCATGTTACTTATATTTTGAAAATCAATTTTGGGAAGTAGCACCAGCAATGTTTCCTGCTTTTGAACAACTGTCCACTTTTTATGAGAATATTTTACAGAACCTTTCTTCCCTAAATATCAGAAAGATCAGAAAGTGTATCTACAAAGTTCTCTGCTAGAAAAATAAGTGTATTTAATTATTCTTTTTTATAGTTACACTCTTTTTTAAAAGGTAGAAACAGGTAGACGTGGAGTCTAGAAGGAGTTAAGGGGCAAAAATTATACTTTATAATTTATTCATTTTTAACTTATAAATATTTATACATTCTCAGTCTATTCATTGTCTGTCTTGTTCAAGTCAACTTTAAAATTAACATCTTTTTTATAGCTAGAAGTATAATTTTAGCTGTTTATACTGTAATAGATATATATTTTTTAATCACATCATTGTGTGGTCTGAAGAATTGCTTTACAAGTGGAGCTTTGTCCAAATGTGGGGTTTCTTTTTGAATGTAAGACGAAGACAGAACTGTTTAGTTTTGAGGCACCATAGAGAGTGAGCCCTGTCATCTGCTTCTGTCTCAGGTGGCTCACCCCTTGATCCGCACTCAGCTCGTCGGCTACATTTACAACGGATTTTTGGTACCAGTATTGGCTCCTGCCCTCCATAAGGTCAGTAATTGGCTAAGGTCATCTGTCTGTTCATAGTACGAGGGAGACAGAGCAAAGAAAACACTGTATAGCTGAGTCAGCAGTGGATATAGCCTTATTTTTCTTCTTGTTCCACCCAAAGTTCTTAGTCGTCTCAAACATGGGACTTAACAGTATCCATAGTGTAAGTTAGATGGGATCCATTTGGGGTAGTGGAATGCCAAGTTGGACAGTCTACAGGAGATGTGACTCATGGTCTTTGACTCTGGGATTGACTTCGGTTCCTGAGTGGGGCTGCTGTGAACATTCTGTTAACCTGTCCTGTGAGGTGCATATTTCATAGAGAGTGTGTGGGATCAGGGAGGGCACAGGTAGTGCTGAGGGCCACAGCTTTACCATCTCCCTAATAGAACATGATTTTCTATTACAACAATTTTGCAACAGCAAAAATTAGAGTGAAGCCATGTTAAGGTTCCACCAAAGGTTGGCTGTCTCATTAGCAACACTCTGAGTGCCTATGGCTCTCATTTCATATTTAATAAACCAACTGATATCTTTTCCACTGTGAGTCATTATACCCACAGACCTAGAATCCTAATTTTAAAGAGTCTTTTTCCCTGGTTGGGAGAAAAGCAAGAATTAATTCATAATGTGTCTTGGACAAAATGCCTTTCTTTCTGTATGTTTAAATTACGTTTTATGTGTTCTTATTTTATAAAGTTAAAAAACGTGGATTGTAATAGTGCTGAAGGGTTGCAGTATGTGCTGTGGGATGCTTGGCTCGGAGCAGCCAGCTCAGGGGAACTGTGTCTTGCTGTTTAGCGTTCTTTTTGTTCAGTAGATACATTTTGTGAAACAAACTGTACTTGGTCTGATAGATAGTCTCCTCAAGTTACTTTAGTATTTTATAGATGAGGAGAGACTAAGTCTGTGGAATTAAAGCTGTCTTGGGAAATGCAGGGCATGTGATTGGAGAACTCACACTGTCTGTGTTTCTGTGCTGTCCTTCTGTTGGCCAGTATCCTGCTGTGCGCTGGACCAGCAGAGCATCCTGCTGTGATCTCTCTGTGGCTTAGCACAGTGAGTTCTGTAACTGAGCTGGGCTCACAGAGCCGTTGTGAAGAGTACTCTACCTCACTTCTTCACAGCACTTAGGAACGACTGAGGAACTGAGGCCTAGGCCACGCATGTTCAACATCCAAATCCACAGCACCTTCTGAGGGTAACGCTCCTGTATGTTTTGTTCTCTGGGATATGTCTATTACTGAGTATGGACATCTCCTTAGACTTAAGAAGTATGGAAAACCAAACCAACCAGTCCACCAACCAACCAACTGAAGAACAGCACACAACGGAATGTTTAGGAATGAATGTGCCGGCAGAACACTGACAGCTGCCACCTTTTCAGACGGTGCTTTATAAGGGAGTGATTTTAGACAGCACTATGTATACATCACCTGACTCCATTCTTAGTTATGCCCGTAACTAAAAATTGGAGATTTTAAAGCCATTGAAGTTAATGCATGTTTATTTTTAAAAGTCCATATAGTATAAAATACATGAGATGAAAAGTGGATGTTACTGTATTAGATTTTATTTTGCAACTCCCTAATTAAGATTCTTTAATTTTTATCTGTTAGTGGCAGTTCTTCTCCAGATATTTCCACTTAGTGTTCAGAGAGACCAAAGACTGATTTTTCTCTACTTTAATTATTTTTCTTGCATTCTCCATTTTTTATATGTTTATTTCTGTTTTTAACACTGATAATTGGAAGGGTTAGGGACAACCTGCCCCTCACCTCTGGCTCTCTCAGTGACAGCTGACAGGTGGGACAGACACTCAGAGCAGGTCAGGGCTGGATGTATCCTGAGAGGCTTCCAGTGGGAGCACTGGAATCCTACTTCCTACACCTCCCCCTTGGGTGCTGAAAGGGTTACTTCAAGTCTGGGCTCAGGCCTGTATAGACATTCCTATTGTGTTTTGCAAACTTCAGATCTGCTTCCCTGACAGAGGGCCTTGGTCAGTCTCTAAATAATATCCCTTTCTTTGTGCACTCTCTCACCTAAATCATGCATAACTTTGTAGTTACCCGCCATCCACGTAGGCAGCTTATAAAGGAGAACTCATTCTCTCTGCCTCATACATAATACAAATGAATTCATGCTTAAAATTTCTCTACATTATGATCAATATATTTCAACAGAATTTCCTAACCAGAGATTAAGCATTGCAAAACCTAATGAAGGGACTGGGGAGATGGCTCAGTGAATGAAGTGCCTTCCATTTAAGGATGCAGATCTGAGTTGGATCCTCACAAATCCACATTGAAAAGCCAGGCTTGGTATTTTGTGTCTTGACTCCCCATTCTACGGGGACAAGGTGGGGCTGCGGCAGGTGGAGACGGGTGGGTCTTGGGAGGTCTTTGGCCAGCTGTCCTTTAGTGACAACATCTGCATCAGGGAGGAAAGGAAGAGAGGAAGGAAAGACATTTGACATTGACCCCTGGCTTATACGCATGGATGTACACACTGCCACCTACTCTAATAAGTAACACATCAGACGCACACCACATCCCAGCTGCATGCACACTCACAGCCTGTGAGTAGGAAAAGTGGGGCGGGGTGATGGTGGGCATCGCCACAGGTGCTCCTCGCGCTCTGCTGCAGATGGGCTGACTCTATACTCACGCGCTTGCTCCACTCACGAGCTTGCCCTCTTGCTCTCTTCATCAACACTGAGGCGTGACCATTTATTCCTCAGGGTTAGTGCAAGGCTCACGAGGTTCTTTTTAAAGGCTGCAGGACTTTCTTCCACAGTCACATGCAAGCGGAACACACGGGAAAAGGTCTGGAGCCGGGAGTAGATTTTGCTGAGCATGTGTGAGGCCTTGGGTTCAATCGCTAGCATGAGAAATAAAGGTGACTCAGAAAGCCCTGAACACAAGGTTCTTATCGATTCATTTGACAAACCATCCACCCTTGATGAGTGCATTTGGTGTCTAGTCCTGCCTCAAGGTGGTTGATTTTAAATCTACTTGTGTTAGTATTTGTATGCTCTGTGGAGAAAATATTAATATATCTAGTTTAGAGTGCTAGTTCAGACCTTCTGAGGATTTATATAAAACATGGCAATAAATATATCATTCTTCTAAAAGTTTTAAATTCCTAAATACATATAGAGATGGGAATCTAAATACCTCCAGAGTTTGAAATAAGAGATGAGAAGCACACTTTGGACATTTTGGGAAAGAGTTGATTTTTACAGATAGGTTGAACATGCTTTTGTAAAAGTCATATTAAATAAAATGTTATTGATAGATGTAGTAAGCAAATAAATTCAGCTACAGATATGTCTATAGTCATTCAAGCTGGTTGGTTCTTTTTTACTTCAGATCAAAGGGTACGTTGTTTGCTTCTCGTGGGCCTGCCCGGTTAATTTGTCCAAGCTAATATTCAAAGCTAAGCACTCATTGGTTAGTTGCACTAGCCTGCCTTCTCAGAGAAGCAGAAGCGAAGGGAGGATTAAACAAACAGGGACCGTACTTCAAGGAGCAAGGCGAGAAGGCACAAAGTGTCAACCCAGAGCTTACATCACCTGTCACAGTGTCAGAGGGAGAGACGTGGAACTTTTATCTGGAAGTGACACATGTCTTTCCATTCCTATTTCATCCTGTGAAGGTAAGCAAGGCCTCAGGTCACACNAAGCAGAAGCGAAGGGAGGATTAAACAAACAGGGACCGTACTTCAAGGAGCAAGGCGAGAAGGCACAAAGTGTCAACCCAGAGCTTACATCACCTGTCACAGTGTCAGAGGGAGAGACGTGGAACTTTTATCTGGAAGTGACACATGTCTTTCCATTCCTATTTCATCCTGTGAAGGTAAGCAAGGCCTCAGGTCACACCACTGTCAGGGGAAAGTGTCCTTCTGCAGTTTTATCAGAAGAGATGTTTAGGATCTGAGTGAGTATTTGCCCTAGAGACTGTCATTCATATGTCAGGGTCCCAGAAGGAACAATCGGGCCTCAGATGGTGCTATGAGGTGAGCTGAGGAGCTGAAGATGTTTTGAGAGGGCAACATTTCAGTTTACTCTCATCATTCACATGTCACAGAGCTGGATACAGAGCCTGTCTCATGATTCAAGAGCATAAGGGAACCTGTGGCAAGTTCACTGTGACCATAACACTGAGGTGTGTGTGTGTGTGTGTGTGTGTGTGTGCATGTGCACAAGTGCACATGCGCACACGAGAGAGCATGTGCATTCTCGGGTGTGTGTATAAAGAGTCAGGGGCAGGGGGCTGTGTAGAAAGTGCCAGCTATAGGAGCTGTGGACTTCAGCCTGAAGCAAGCAACTTCTAGAAATAAAGTTGGGACAAACTTGGAAACTTCACCCATTCCAATCTACCAGTCTCCTGCTAGAATCATATTGGCTAAACCCATGTGGTAACCAAACATTCCAGAGAACAGAGGACATGGTAGCCCACACAGACCCACAGGGCTATGGAACGGGATCTGAAGGTAAATACAGATTTACGTGAGTCTCCAGCACTCCCAGCTCCCTGCATCCGCATCTGAGAGCCTTCCTCAGGAGGCAGCTGGCACCTGTCAAGTGTGACTGTACTCTGTGCTCAAGTAGATTTCACCTTAAAATTTTCTAGAAAGGCATTAAAACCCAACCTTTTTTAATATCTTCTAGGCACAGAATCACTTCTGGAACCTACATCATAGTTAGAACTTACTATGGCAGGTAGAAATACTAACAGCATATTAGATGTGAATGTATAGTAAAGAAACATGTAAAACACAGGTAAAGGTCACCAAATACAATGTGTACTTATGCAGTTTGGTCAGAGGTACAGCGTGCAGCAGAAAAGTACTGGGCAGGGAATTAGAAGACCTGTACTCTAGTCCTGGCTCTTTCTGCTATGTGGCCATGTACCATGCCTGTAAACTTTCTGAGTTTGTATCTCCTGCTGTACAGTGAGAATAGCAACACCTTTCTCTGCCCTTGTACAATTTGAAGATGGAGGATAGCATTTGTGCATTTTGAGACAAACACAGATAGCATGCCATGGCTATTCTAGGAGAAGGCCTGCCGTCTCGTGTGCAGTAGGAGGATAATACTGCTTGTTCAGAAACAGTTGGGGAGCAGGTACAGGTGAGGCACTCTGTACTTCACTGCCAGAGGAAGTGAAACCCTTTCATCTCTAAGGAGTTTATAATCTGGGACCTGGGAGGTGACAGGTTAACCACAGGCTTAGAGCAGGAGGGGGTAAGATAAATGCTGTTACAGAGAAAAGCAGGAACAGGTATAGGCAGACACAAGGTATGGCTAAGAAAAGAAACTGTGTAGTCATATGTTTTTGCAGCCTATTCTACTAAGCGTTCAACCTCTCCTCTTACCCAGAGAAAAGTTATTAGGATATGGGGGAAGTGGACCTGTTTAGCAGTAGTTCTTTGAGGAGAGCTCAATTTTTTTTTTTTTTTGCCAGTGGTTCAATCTGTAGCAAATACCAAATAGAAGTCAGCAGCTGCAGTTCAGTCCTCGGTAGGCAGACACCATGCAGGAACCAGCAGCTGCAGTCCAGTCCTCGGTAGGCAGACACCATGCAGGAACCAGCAGCTGCAGTCCAGTCCTCGGTAGGCAGACACCATGCAGGAACCAGCAGCTGCAGTCCAGTCCTCGGTAGGCAGACACCATGCAGGAACCAGTAGCTTCAGTCCAGTCCTCGGTAGGCAGACACCATGCAGGAACCAGCAGCTGCAGTCCAGTCCTCNTTTTTTTTTTTTTTTTTTTTTTTTTTTTTTTTTTTTTTTTTTTTTGCCAGTGGTTCAATCTGTAGCAAATACCAAATAGAAGTCAGCAGCTGCAGTCCAGTCCTCGGTAGGCAGACACCATGCAGGAACCAATAGCTTCAGTCCAGTCCAGTCCTTTTGGCAAGCAGACAACACACAAACCAGCAGCTGTAGTTCAATCCTCAAGAAACCTTAAGGCTCACAAACCAGCCCAAACAAGTCAAGTTATCTGACTGACTGTCACCAGCCTGGAATCTCTGCCCAGGTGTAGTACTGGGGTCCTGTGTTAGCAGGAGAATGGTAGGTAGGCAGTGTGCCTTAGAAGACAAACCTGACTTTGAAGCTTATGCTGGTCTCCAGCAGGATTAGAAAAGGGATTGGTAGGGAGTGTGGATGGGAAAGGATTGTCCAAATAACACCCTGGCTCCCTTGCAGGATTTCCCGAAGTGATTTAGGATACTTTTTGTTTTGGAGGTTGCTATGGGTAGGTCCGTCACAGGCTTTTAGGAAACAGGGGAAGAAACTTGTGACTGTCTCTGTTCAGGGGAGCTGTAGACCTTGAAGAATGTGTGCTATGGTAGTCAGTGATGGCAAGGGAGTCTGTCACATGTGTCTTTTCTGCATGTAGCTCCCAGGCATTAACCATGGAAACTCTGACCTCAAAGCCTGTCTGTACCTTTGGTTTTGCCAAAGAGCAGCCAGCTATATTTCATTTCCTATAAGTGTGCTTGGAAAACAGAAACAAGATCTACTAGGGAAAAAAAATCCCACCATCTTCTGTGTGCTGAAACTGTGCTCGAACAATATACACGAGGAGAATTAATTTCAGGCATTTCCTTAAGGGCATGTGTGTTGGCTTTCTATAAGCTACCGTGGAGCCCATTTGTTTTACAATCTTGCCTTCCAAACACACACATACATATTCATGATCTGCATCCTACACGCTCAATAATTCATGGCTTATTGACTTAAGTTGATGGATGGCAGTTTTGGGGTGATTGAAAAGAAAAGATGGAAATTTCAAGAGGCTGGGCACAGCCACAAGGGAGTTGGCCACTCAACCAATAATGTGCTGTGTAGGTGGGGTGGGACAAGGACTTTAATACAGCCCAGTTTGTCTCTCCTGGCTCAGTATACTCTTGACCTTTATGCCCAGTGGAAGTCGTGACTGAAGACTCTTTAAACGATTAAATAACATCTTCAGATTGTCATCATTATGAAGTATTCATGGGCTGTGGTTGGGGGCTGAGCTTACAGGAGGAGCAGCCCGATGTGTGTCTAAGGAGGAGAGAGCAGAGTGGCTGCAACCTCCCCCCCCCCCCACCGTGTTTACTGGTCTAGAAGGTAGAAGAGAGGGCTCAGGGAGGAGGGAGGACAGGTCCCATGTTTGCTCTTCTGTATGTCTGGATGTGGAGCATGCCTGCACTGTGTGTCCTCCTGCTGTCATCTCTGCCACTACTGGATGGGAAGCACTTTGACATTTCATGTCTGGTTTCCAATGACGTTGAGGAATTTCACTGGGAAAAACAAAAAAAGCCTTCAGTACAGAATTGAAAGAAAGGAGTCCAAGCCTGGAGTCGGAAGCAGCTCTGCTCACCCCATACCACCAGGGACTCAAGCATTAGTGTAGCACGTTGGCTGTGGATGCTGAGGATTTTTCTTTTTTAACTGTAGTGGTTCTCTGCTCTGACTTTTGTGCCTTCCTCTGAGTTAATTGGTTACCAAATGAGACTCTGGCTCTGCAGTGAGACACACTGAAAGTTTTAGTGTGGTGGGTTTGCTGCTTTTTTAAAAAATAATTTATAGTTTTATGCATTTCAGTGATTTGCTTTATAAAAATCCAGTGTCTGTATTAGTGACCGTGGCTTTTAATTTCTAAAGGCTCCTAGATATTGTCTTATTTTTGCTAGTTACTTACCTGTTTTCCTCTAATAATGTTAAGGTCTAGTGTTTTTTAATTCTCCTGGCCTCCCTTCTTATTGGAGTGACGACTCCATCCTGAGAGTGAACTTGCCCACAGTGGCCTAGATCTAGTCTGGTGTGAGGCAAAGGCAGACCCAGAAGCAGCCCAAGGAAGCAAGCTCATTCTTTGAAGAAGTTACTACTGTTGTCTCAGAGCTAGCTTCCGTGCTAGCTACGGCTAGCTCCAGAACAGGCAGGTGTCTCCTGTGTTGTCAACTCGGGAAGCTGGGGAGACTGTAAGCTGTGGGTGGTTGAATGTGACAGGGCAGCTTATAGTATCTGTGGCCATGGCCCAGTTAGGTTGTATCACGTCCGTGTGCTGTGACAAAGGAGCCATAGCTAAGGAGACTGGCTCGGCTGCTGTCTTGGGTTCTTTTCCTGTTACTGCTGTCTTGGGTTCTTTCCCTGTTACTGGGATAAAATACTTGGACATAAACAGCTTGAGGAAGGAAGGGCTTATTTGGGCTTACACTTCCAGGGCATGGCACATGGCCATGCGGAAGTCACAACAAGAGCTTGAGGAAACTAGGCACATGGCATGCACAGTGAAAACAGCAGAGGTGAGCGCATGCTATGTTCAGCTCACCTGCTCCACTTTACCCAGTCCAGAATCCCTTGCCCAAGGAGCGTCCGTCTCTGCTTTAACTAATGCAGCTCATCCCACATTAATGAACATATTCAGGATAATCTGTTACAGGCACACCCAGGCCTATCCTCCTAGTGATTCTAGGTTCTGCTAAGTTGACAATTAACAGTACCATCCCAGTGGCAGTTCGAGGGGTGGGATCCAAATGGTTGCTCAGTCTTAAACAGTCTGTGAAAGTGGGGGGGGGGGGCAGTGTAAAGATTACCAACGCTGGTCAGTGATTGCAGGAGGATAAGATGATTAAAGGGCCCCAAGGAACTCATAGTCAGCAAGATAGCCACAGATAGACCAAATAACGACTCTGTTCTGCTATTTGAATAGACCTAGAAGAGCTGACTGCCAAATATAAGAGGCTTTGTCTTGGAAATACCTGATTTATTAATTGAAAACTATGAATATGTATTATCTAATGCATTCATTTAGGATATTATATTCAGGTGGTAGAGTCTGTAGAAGCGATGTAGAGTCACATAAAAATGTACCTCAAAATGGGTTTTGGGGTCAGTGAGACCTTGGTTTGCAATCTGGTCACTGGCTCCTTTCATCAGCTCTGTGCTTGTGGCACGTGGTTTGGTATTACCACCGGGTAACTCTTGCCCCATCTCAGCCAGTACGACAGTTTGAGTTTACACAGTATACTTCATATTTCTAACCCTATTCCACATACTCCCCAAGATTATGGAGAACATCAAACAATAATGACAGTGATATGAGAAATGAATTGTGAGAATGGGTAAGGGCTCATGTCAATACTCTGCTTCATGTAAGGACACAGTAGTAGTAGTAGTAGTAGCAGCACAACTACTACACTACTACTACTACTACTACTACTACTACTACTACTACTACTACCATTACTACTACCATTACTACTACTACTACTTGAAGGTGTGTAGTAACAGGAGATGGTTGGCCCCATAAAGGTGTTTCTTCTCCGATGTGTGCATCGTGTTGGACTGAGAGAGGTCCTTCCCACTGTTGAGGGTGGTGACAAGTTCCACTACTTACTGTGTGACATCAACTCTGCACTGCTGTGTGGTGTTGTTTGGGTCTGTGGGCAGTGTTATCAGTACCAGGGACACTCCTCTCAAATGTAAATGACATCAGCCAAGGATTACAGCGGTAGTACTCACTGATGTCACATGTATCACAGAATACAATAGGTTTCACCCTTTGCACCACAGACCCGTTCCCACCAGACTGCCGTGGTGCTGAGGGGAGGGGAAATGTATGCTTCTCTAATGTGACATCATAATAAAAGGCACTGGGCAGACTACAATTGTAACCATCACTGCTCTTTTCCCTGTTTTCAGGCGATTGTGTGCAAAGATGATGCACACAGATGTCCAGACCCACATCCACACACAGGCTTCCCATTAGCAATATATAGAAAAACGTAACAGTCCATTCTGTATCCTCCATTAACACTCGTGAGCCAGCTGTGAAACATATAGAAATGATTAATGTTTATTGGGGAAGCCTCTGGGAATATGGAAATGATGGTAATAGGAGCTATTGGAACATTTGCTTCTTTTCCAAAAAAAAAAAGAGAAAATCTTGTAATTAATAGCTAAGGTCTTATTGCTGAGTTTCCAGACTAATTAAATACCATATTGTTGAGTATCTTTTAGTCACAACAACTCCATCTAAGGCCCATGCCACATCCTCAGCTGAGATAGGTATATTACTCAGGGACTGGAAGCCGGAGGCTTTCCACTCATCTTTATGTTTATCAAGTGATGGTGAACTAATTCAATTAATGTCATTTGTGACCATAGGCTCAATGGTGTTGTCAGCTTGGACGAACTTTATGTGTCTAAGAGGCATCCTTGTCCCTATAATGCTTTGTCTGATGATGAGCTTAACATGAATAAATAAAACTGTCCAAAATAAATAGAATTAAGATAAGAGAATAAAGAGACAGGCAAATTTGTTTATACAGGTGATTGAAATACAATGTGAGATGATAACTTTTTAATTGTGCAAATCCAAAAGGAGGCCAGATTTAAGACAGGCATTTCTTTAGCAATGTAAGGGAAGATACAAATTTTATAGAGAGAAAGAAAAAGATTATTTGCAATATTACTGAAAAAGCAGTGATGTTGAAGAATCGTATTTGGAACATGTTCTCTGCATGTGGAAATGGATTTGTTTAAGGTGAACCCTTACTGCTCTGGGTTTGAAGTGACTGTAAAATACCAAGTTAAAGGCAATGGACAGCATGCAGCTGCCATGGTTGTTTGCTAGGATGTAAACGATCTGAATGAAGCCTGTGATATTTACATTTATGTCAAATGCTTTAATATAACTGTAGATTATATAAATTGTAGATCTCTAATCGCAAAACCCGAATGCTCTGAAACCACAGGCTGAGTTTTGGATGAGTGATTCTCAATGTACAGTAGGTTTAACTGCCCAGATTCTTTCTGTGTGTGAGAACCCAGGAAGTTAGAACTCTGGAGTCCAGTAGATTTCCATGTCCTAGAGGAACAGTGTGGCACACTCGTGGTTATCTCTTGTCTTCATCATTTGGCTATGTGGTTGCCCAGTGCTGGGTGCCTAGGTATTCTGGGAGTAAATGAATTAATAAGATCTCAGTTTTTCAACTTATTATAGAGTCCTTAACAAATTGTTGATGTAGGAGGATTGCAAGTTCAAGGCTAGCCTGGGTCACAGAGTGAATTCGAAGCCAGCTTGGACAGCATAGTGAGGCCCTGTCACAAAGCAATAAGTAAACTGTGCTGGGGCTATAACTCAGCAGTAGGCTTGCTGAGTATGTGTGATGCATGGCTTCCATTCTCAGTACTACAAAACAGAGAAACAATGTGTATGGATTTCATGACTCGTCCTTGTGCTTAAAGTCCCATCAGATCTGATGAATTAAACTGGATAATAAATTAGAAATAGAAACGTATCATGTTATGAACACTTGTAGAATTTAGTAGTGGATATAATTCTATAGATTCTGAGTTCCTTATTTCTCAATCAAAGGCACTGAAGACCTGAGAAGTGAGTTGACTTGGCCATGTTTACACAGATGCTACTGACCAATCCGAACCAAACTCAACTTCCCAGTGCTATCTGTCTCCTTGTATTAGCTATATTTCGTTTTAATTTTTAAAGTAGATCTTAGATCCATGAGTCCTTCTATGACATAAGTTTAACTTCTAAGTTCCCAAAGCAGAATTTAGAGCAAACCTTCCTTTCTTTTGTTAACCACAGATAGATTTCTTTGGAGAACAGATCCTTTTCTTATCCGGGCTCTGGCACGATACAGGGAGTTGCTTGGGTAAACCAATATAATTTTTAAAAGTCCCTTTCTCTAAAAGGAAGGTTTGCGCCACCTAGTGGCTCGAAGAAGAGGCTCTTGGGGGGAGGTATTGGTGGCCCTCCCCTAAAGAGAAGAAAAGAGCACTGTTTTAGTTCTCCCCTTTATTTGTGTCCTGGAAGTGGCACTCATAGCCAGGATGCCCATTGGGTCACTTTGTCTCACACTGCCATACTGTGTGGTAGGGAAGAAGTGAGGCTGGAGGAACTGAGGCAGCCCCGTGTGCTGCCACTCTCCCCTCTGGAGGTTTTCAATCATTGATTCAACACTTCGATAATGGGCCTTCTCAGCATTGTTGGGAATCAATTAAGTCTTGTTCTTCCCAGGAATCCCCCTATGGCTCTTTTGGACAATTGCTCCGGGTTGTACAGCATTCTAGTTTTCAGAAGCTTCCAAATTGAGCCTTTTGTTGTCCTTCAGTTGAGATAGCCTTTTTACAACCTCTGGGGAGGATTTGTTTGAGTGGCTGATGGTAGGAGGCAGTCTACATCTACAGGACAGCTTGAAGAAGGGGTTGGCCAGCACAGGGCCAGGTTTCTCAGCACTGACTTTCTCTGTGATTGGGGGTGGGGAGTGCTTTTTAGCCTCTTGCACTGGAGTTTTCTTTGAAATGAATGCTTGGTCATCTTTATAGTAAGAGTTACAGCTCAGCAAAACTCAGACTTCTAAAGCTCTCCATTCACCTATCAGGAGAAGTTTCTTCACTGGTATGGCAGTGTCTGAGAGGTGTTAGGAACTGAAGGTCAGACAGACCATGTGGCATTATAGTGGTGCAGGTGACAATCAGAGTCCTGAGGACAGTGGCCTAGCAAGGACGCTCTCCCAGCAGAAGGCTAGATTCACAGACAGGCTGAGTTAACTGGGGCAGGATGGGTCCTAAGTGAGGTGTCTTTCAGGAGATTCAAAGATAAATTGAGACTGAGAGCCACCACCGAGTTGTTAGCCAGGTGTTTTGGGTGAAAGCCTGGGCTCTGGTAGCCCCAACAAGTTAATCTCAGTCCCTATCCCCAGTGTACTAATTAAGGAGAGCAATTTTGAGTGGCTACCTTGGGGCGGGGGCTTCAGTGTCCCCAGGTTAGGGTGTCAACATGAGGTTTAGGTTTAAATAGAAGGCAAGGGCTTACTTAAAAAATGGAGTAACATTGGTTGAGGTATGGTACCCCATCTTTGGTCTCAGCTTCCTGGTGACTCTGTTGTGATATCCTACAGTACTTTGTTAGGTTGCTAAGCTGTTAATGCTGAGGTGCGGCCTTGTTTCCTAATTAATCAGCCCTCCTCTGGACTGCCCTTGGAAGCTGTGTTTTTCCTGGAATTTAAGGTAATGCAAGAGGAAAGGTTAAGGACAATTACTTATCTCTGTGATGTCCACTGGAGTACATCACGAATTGAAGACAGAGATGCCAGGCTCTCTTCCTGTCTGCAGTTACCCCATGGGACAAAGTGAGGAGTCAGTGTCTGCTGCCAAAATCAGGTTCTAAGTGCCAGTTTCAGTATGGTGGCCTTGAAAATGGGTTCTGAATCTTTGGAGTCCAAATGAAGTCTGGTGGCCTCTTAGGCTTTTAAATCATGTATACATTGGAGATCCCTCTCAGAGGACTGAAAGCAGGGCTGTACTGCTGGGGACATGCTACTTTCGAATAGGGGATTCCAAGTTTACTTCCCATGAAAGGGGCTTCTGGAGTAGGTTCTAAGTCTGACCTAGGTCTAAGAGAT
This sequence comes from Mus minutoides, assembly GCA_902729485.2. Lineage (NCBI taxonomy): Eukaryota > Metazoa > Chordata > Mammalia > Rodentia > Muridae > Mus > Mus minutoides. The sequence goes on along the minus strand of LR750100.1, from coordinate 512,437 downwards.
GAGCATGAGGGACAAAGATGTCTGTCTGTGAGTGGTAGTGGAGTATGCTTTTAAAGTTGTCCTCATCTGAGAGTGCTCAGTTGATACCGTTGATCTATTCCAGTGACTGCAGGGATGCAGGTGTTTTACAAAAAAAAGCATTTGTTCTTTCTATTGGTTTAATATTGAATCTCACCTTTACCTATGGATTCCAAAGGAAGTATCTCCAACCAGTTCTTGGAAGAAGTTTCTGGAGTAGGGGCCTGGCGTGACACTTGGAGCTGTTTTCTTTGGCCTAAGAGGGAGAAATACTAACCTGTGTTGGCGAGAGGGGGCCCGAGGAATGGTGAGAGGGTGGGGGAGGCACGAGTCCTTTGGAGTGCAGTAGTGTGCACCTGTCTCACAGAGGAGCTTGTCCACCTACCTGGTCCAAGCAGTTGATGCAAAGGCTCAGGTCTGAAGGATCTCAGAAGAATGCCTTTAACGTTGCTCTGTAATGTTCTCGAGTAATAAAAAGAACATGGAACATTGGCTTGAATCTGCTCTCTTCCATTTCTTGTGTATTTTGGGGGGCAATTTTTTGAGTCTCAGTTTTCCTATTAATTATCTTAAAGAACCGAGGAGAATTAGCCCCAATGATGTGTTTCAAGTACCTAACACAATGTTGACAAAGAGCTAGGACTCTGTGAACAGTAGTCATTAGGGGAGCTATCACAAATCATATGTAATCAATGAAGATTATAATTAACAACAGCATTCCTTTCTTCTTTTGGAAATAGCAGCTTCATGGCCTGTGTGTCGTTGTTGTCTAGTGAGGATGACGAAGAGGTGTTGATAGAGATCCACCAGAAAAGGCGTTCTCAAGATGTCCCTCCCCACATAGTGAGCATGTGACCATCCACAGTTCTGTCACATGCCAACCCCTCACATGCAGTCACTTGAATTGTACTCTCAGCACTGTGACAGAGGGCTTGAGAAAACAGCCCACGTAGGGAAGGATTCATGTTGTCTTCGCAGTTTTAGTCCATGCTCACACAGCCCCATTGATTCTTGGTCCTTGGTGAGGTAGAGCATCTTGTTGGGAAGCATATGGCTAAGGGAGAGAAACAGAGATATGGGAGAGAAACAGAGATATGGGGGAGAAACAGAGATATGGGGAAGGAGTGTGGGATGGCAGGGAGGATCTGAGACTAAGATATACCCTCGGGGTCTGGAGAGATGTCTCAGTGGTTCAGAGTATTTCAACCAGGTCCGGTTCCCAGTACCCACATGGCAGCTCACAGGACCCTGTAACTACAGTTCTGGAGCATCTGATGCCCTCTTCTGGCCTCCGTGGGCACCAGGTATGCACATGGTAAACATATTATGTGCAGGCAAAACAGACATAAGTAAATAAATAATTTTAAAAGGTATACCCTTCGTGCCTCCGGTGACCTACTTCCTCCATCCAGCCCTGTTCCCAATAGCCCATTCACCTATGAACATCTCAATGGATTAACTCATTGAGATGAGTCTCATTGGTGAAGTTAGGTGCCCACATGATCCAGTTACCTCTCAAAAGTGCCATCAGCTGGGATATCAACACAGAGCCTGCAGGGGACATTTTATATTAAACTACATTGCTCCCTAGGAGAACTAATTTTACTGTTCACTCAATTTGTGCACATTCAGCTGCTAATTCAGAGGATATGGAATATAGATTTCTATTTAAACCGTGAGAGAAATATGACTTTTAGTGTTTATTTTGACATGGCATATACCTGGTGCCATAGAGTGGGGGTGGACACATTTAGCATCCGTGAACGTTATGGCGGAGAAGCCAGCATGGGTGGCTAAAGGTAGTGAGGGCCCCAGTACAACACCCATCAGTTTTGGGTTTGGCTGTTGGGACTGCCTGGGTGCTATTGTGAGTTTGTCTTGCTGTCATTTTCCGTGATTTAGTGGCATGTGGAGGACAATGCCACTTCTCTNGAGTGGGGGTGGACACATTTAGCATCCGTGAACGTTATGGCGGAGAAGCCAGCATGGGTGGCTAAAGGTAGTGAGGGCCCCAGTACAACACCCATCAGTTTTGGGTTTGGCTGTTGGGACTGCCTGGGTGCTATTGTGAGTTTGTCTTGCTGTCATTTTCCGTGATTTAGTGGCATGTGGAGGACAATGCCACTTCTCTGATGTGCTCAGCCTGACAGTAAAAAGCATCCACATGAATCAGCATAACAGAGCTTGCAGCCAAAGCAACCTGAAATGAAATTCTAGGAAAGTCCATATAATCGGAGTTCTGAGTTTTCCTTACCTGTGTTCTAAAAAAATGGGAAATAGAAAAGATCAGTTAGGCAGGAGAATTACCAAATAGCATCTTCATTACCTGTAAACCTCACGCTGGAGAATAGGGCTTCTTCTAGATGGTATTTCCTAATGTTGGATAAGATAAGCCGTAGAAGCTGTGGTAGGAGAAGCACAGAAGAATGTGTGCTTCCTGACAGAAGTCTGACTTCTGGAAAAGAGGGGAAGGGTGGACTCAGCTTCTTATCATTTCCTGGGGAGAAAGGCTGGAAGGGGCAGCCAGAAGCAGGAGATCAGGAGTGTTAGAGAAACATTGGGGCTTCTCTCTCCTGTGCCCAATCTTCAAAAGTCTCATCTCCCATAGATCTAACAAGCTTATAGGTAGCAACTGACATTTAAAAAAAATGGCTAATATTTGTTTCCCTATTTCCAAAGAGTGTGCCCTGCTACCTACAGAAGGCAATTTGGACTCCTTTGTCTGGCTTTGCAGACTGCTCTAACCTGGCCTCATCCAGCCTGTCACCCTCTGCAGTCGGTTCTTGTTCCCATACTCCTGCTGGGCTGTCCCTTTTACTTCCTGCCTGTCCACCCAGAGTGTATTTATTTAAGTCCCAGAACAAGCTCCACACTGAGACAAGCTTTGCAGTTGAGTACACATTGATTTCTCTCATCTCTAAACCACCTCTGAGCAGTCGTGTGCAATCAAGGGCCCAGGCTCAGCACTTCTGCCATTGTATGGGCTTTGTCGGCCAGGGTGTAAGGACCTACACACACCTTTTGTTCTGCTGTGTATCTTTAGCTGCTTCTCTATATGCAGTTCATGCAATCAATCCACAATTGGCAGAGTAAAATGTACCAGAAGAATAGTGGGCATCCTTCTCACCACACCGGCTCTGTGTTTTTTATGCTAGGAAGTAAGACACTCGAGACACAGAATTCACATTAGCTCTGAGTTTCAAGCCACTGACAGTCAGAGAACATCAGGATTTTAGAACCAAGGCCACACTCCTCTAGGTCAACATCAGTGTCTTACAGCTGAGAATGGTTGAGAGAGGAGCAAGGCTTCTTTCTGGTTGTAGGCCATCGATCAGATATATGGCTTTAGATTAGCCCTTGAAGGGTTAGTAGGCAGCTCTATGTTTGCATTAAATGGTCCGGTGAGCCTTCCAAGGTATGTTTCTGTTATCTTACAGAGCCATACAGCTTACGGTTTTGTCCTGTTCTATGGCAGAAGGTACTTCATGGATGCTTCTGCCACACCTCACTGCCACCCCTCTTGTATTGTGTGTGTGAATCCACTGCGGAGGATTCAAGGGTGTGTAAGCTTATGTTATACCTGTAGCTACGGAGACAACAAAAAGTATCGTGGCTTGCCTGTGGCCCCAGATACTGAACATTAGAATGCAAGCGTCTTCTCACTGCAGGCCATTTCATGCTACCCCAGGATGCTCTCAGCTACCTTAAATTGTTACCCATAGTCCCTGAGAGAATCTCAGCTAAGAAAGAAAGCTCATTTGTAGTCTCTGATGAGTAAAGATCAAGGGCAATTACCATAGTACTTAGTCACCAGAGCAAGCCATTACAAACCAGGTTCCTCAGAAGGGCAGCAGCTTGGATGGGGGCTGGGCAAGGAGCAGCTCTGTGCTAGGATGAACCAACACCACGGCTGGGATAGGATGGAGGAGAGCTGGCAAGCCAGCTTCTGGTACCCACATGCTGGGGGAAGGCATCTTCACTTGTGTGGGGGGTGTGGTGTGGCATGCAGTACAGTGCAGTGTGGTGTTTTTACAATGAGTGTGATGTTGTGCTATGTAATGTAGTTTTGTGTTGTGTAGTGTGACGTTGTGTGTTTTAATGGCCTCAGTGATCATGTTTATTTTCTATAGGGAAATTCCAGTCATAACTAAACATGCTATTTTGGTTATCCGTGTTACTTTCTTTCCATTAAATTTAAAACTTTTTTTAGAATTCTCATTAAGAAATTAAATGTTACTGTTGATTCTCGTTTGTTAGTAGAAAAGTCAGTAGAGAAGGTTATACAGATACAAATGTTCTAAACAGAATCGTCATGCTAATGAGTTATAAAGTCAGCTTGATAGGTCATGGTTAGCATTTAAAACAGAAGCACGTAATAAATATCAGGCTGCACCCTGTGCTCAGCCCTGGTGAGCACCGTGTGCTGTTCCATGTGCGTTTTATGGTGAGTCAGGGTGTAATCAATCTTGGAGGGGCTGCTGTCATGCGGCAGGATTATTTGGAGGTGGGGTCGTGGCAGTCATTCTGCTTCTGCTTTATTATAAACTGTCAGTGTTGGCTGCCCTTCTCTTATTATGAAACGCTCATTTTATTAATTATCTCAGCACATTTATTTTGAGTACCCAGTTATATGCCTGGTACTGCCCTAAATGCTGGGGAGGAGATCTCTGTTAACATTTACAATGCAAATCATCTTAGTTTCAGAGCAACCCCTGTGTTGGTTTGTAGATCACAGAAACCTCCCTTCACAGATCCTTTCCCACTCTTCACATGGCTTCCATTTATGATTTCCTGACAGAACATAGGTAGCCACAGCTAGATGCAAAGGAAACAGGTTTTTAAACTACAAAGTCGGAGTTTCTTCCAAAGAAGGGAGAATGAACTCAAGGAAAACATTTCCTAGCGTCTTCTATAAACTCAGAGCTTCTTAGATATTAATGAGTTGTGTTTCTCTTGATGGGAAGCTGCAAGTCTCTGTGATTGTAACTACAGGAAAGACCCAGGCCCTGCAGAGCCATGCGCAGACATGGGCAGGTTGTCCACTGCAGCCTACATTACAGCACTGCAGGGAGGTATGAGCTCACATTTTACTTGGCAGACTTTATGCCTTGGCGAGGGGCTGTCTCCACAGAAAGCAGAGGCAAATCTTAAAGGGATAAAAAGCACCCTGTGCTCTGGCCAGCCCATCAGTTAAACAAACCATGGGCTGGGGAGAGCCACCTCTATCCAAGGAGACCCTTTCACTAACTGCTGAAGTACCCTGTGAGTGCTGCTGTCGCTCAGTGGGGGTGTCTCAGGAAGCCTACAGGTGGCGTTAAGCAATTACCCCTAGATGTGTCTGATTCTGTCCCTTCAGCTCCAGGTCTTCTTGCCTGGCCTTACTGTTTTTAGAATCACAGAAGTTAGGTGACCAAGTGTTATCTACTGTCTTCCCACACAGAGGACCAGAGTTCTGTTTTAGAGTCTGAGGCAGGTAATGGTGTTCTATCTGCTGAGCTCTCTTCCCATTGTAGAGGAAGAAATTAAACTTCCAGTGACTTCTGATTTGAAGTGAGAAATTAGATTTCTCTCCTCAATCCCAACAAGTGCACAGAGGGCCTCACTCTCCCTCACACAGAAGGCACAAAACAAAACTCATACAAAACCCCGTCTTAGCTGTGGAAGCAGGGTGGTGCTCACCTCGGAAACAAGTGCAGACACAAGAGGGGAAGAACTGCTCTGAAGTTTGGTGTGAATCATTTATTCTTCCCCATGCACCACCCTAAGAGAACATTCAAAACTGATCAGCAGAAAACGCCCTGTGAGTTTATGTTCAGGTGAGTTATAAGGAAACGGAGGGTGAGGAGCCCAGCAGAGGGGGTTGGCCTGCTTGTTACCAGCTTATCATGACTGTCTCTTGCCCCATGCTGGCTTTCTGTAAGAAAGGCTGCCCCTTGTTTCTGTTTGACTTGCATTCTGATGAGATGCTCTGCTGTGACTATCCAGTGCCAGATGATGAGCAGGTTTGTGGATAACGGAGGAAAATGACCACAATGACTAGAATTATTGAATTTGTTCTGGCAGACACCTGTGTGGTTTCTGTCTCTGCATTGTGTGGAGAATTCTTTGTTGTTCATGGAAAATAAGCCAGGAGTGAAATTTGTCTTTTGTTATCAGAGCTTGTTTCTGTTATAGTTTTTGTGCTTGGGAAAATTGGTCTAAATATAAAATAAGTGCACCCCAAAATGATGCACTTAGCCCAGCAGGCAGATAGAGTCTGGGGGTAAAGTACCGGCACAAGACGAGACCCTGCCGTCTTGTGGTCTACTGCCTGAGACATTAGCCCAGATATTTCCCTTCCACCTATGAGCGTTACCAGAATCAGCGTTACCAGAATTGAATAGGGCTGTTGTGTTAATCTGGAAGAGAAGTGGAGGGAAAACCCAAGGAAGTATTTCTTTCCCCCAGTGGATCACTCTTCTGACTTGCTCTCATTCAAGTGTATGGCCTGAGTTAGACTCTGTGTTTTCAGTGAAGTAGTAGTCACTATGAATAGAAGTTTTCTGTTACTCAGATAATCAGCAGATGAACCTAACTACCTACCATGCCGGTGAGGCATCTCCAACACAGGCTGGGGACACCAAGTTTTCTTCCTTTCCTTCGTTTATAGCAGATCTCCCTCTGTCCACCTCAGTCTATTGAGTCTGTTCTAAGCTGAGCAGTGCATTATGTCCTCTCAGAACTGGCTCAGTAGGTCAGATGTGTGTGTTTCTGCAGAAAGTTGGCAGTCATAGAAGAAGGATAAATATGTGAAGAAAACTGAAAACGATACTGATTTGGCCAGAAAAAGGAAGTGGAGAAGATTGGTCTAAGAGGAAAGTTCATTTGGGCCACACTTATCCACCATGTTGTTGTAGCCCTTTGCTAATTCCTCCAGAGAGTTGGGGGTTGGTTTGTGGTTTGTGATGGGCGAGGGAAAAAAAAACCATGTCGATGTTTTAAGAATGGCTTAGCCACCTCACATGTTAGCAGAGGCTTCTCAGGCATGGTCATTGTTTATTGGCAATAACACCATTATTTCTTCTCTAAATTATTGTTTAACTGGTTCTGTGTGGTTAGAATGATCTTTAAATAGATGCCCATGGCAAACAGAAAAATAATGTTTTAGAGAATCCAGAGTCCCCTCTGGATAAGACTCTCCTCTCTTAGGATTTATTTACACTTTGGAGTCCCCTGATCCTTCTGTTGCAGCTACCTCAGCCCCTCCTAATTCTGCAAAATACTGACAAGGGGACAGGGGAGAGGAGGGAGACAGAAGGGCTCTCTTTCTGTAAGAACTGTAGTACTTTCTCTCCACTCCAACTGCACTTAAAGAAGCACATTTCTTTCCATCTGTCACCCGTACCCCTGCTCACGCCACCCTCATTTAGATTATTTTAAGTGGACACCCCAACTCAGAAAACAATAGTCATTTTTCCTGTGAATTTGTCTTTAATTCTCAAATATGAGAGAGTGTAGTCACCCCCACTTTACAGAGGAGGAAGCAGCTCAGAGAGATTAATGGCACTGTGCAATTGATACAGTAAAAACTGTTTGAACCTGAGTCTGCCCTCCTGAGAAGTCTGTGCTCTTTCCGAACTCCACTGTCTGTTCGGGGCTGGTAGTCATTCTCTCTGAGGCTCACATGACTTCCTAACTCCTGGTTCTGATCTAAGTCCAGGTCTTAGAATACCCCAGTGTTCTGGCTTTGGTGAGTAGTGTTTGGGTTGTCCTTCCATCCCCACCACTAAGTGCTGAGTTTTCAATGTGTTCAGCATATGTTTGTTGAAAAGAGCTGGCTATTTCTTCCATGTGGGTAAAGTTAGGAACCCCAGAAGGTACCATCTCCACGATGGTCAGCAGTATGATTGATAGGCCATCTTTATCTATGCTGAAAACCGAGTAGGTGTAGAGAGAAGGTTGATCAGGTCCCAGATAATCCAGGTACCTGTGGGACAGAGGTGGTCGGAAAGAAAAATGTTAATCATGTGCCTCTAGTTTGGGCCAGCTGAGACAGAACTGTCTCTGTGAGGAAACTCCAGCCTTGAAAGTACCACACTGCCCTTTAGAGTGTCTTAGTGCCCCAAGCCTGCTTTCCATTGGGTAGATGGAGGGGTATTCACCTCGCAGGGACTGCTCCTGCCAGGCAATATAAGTCTACACAGACACACAGACACATAGACAGACAGACAGACAGACACACACACACACACACATATGTGTGCACATTCATTTATTATATTTAATATGTATGTGTGCACATGCACATGAATGCCCTGCCCCAAGTGTGGAGTCCAGAGAACAACTTGCAGGAGTCGGTTCTCTCATCTTACCATGTGGGCACCAGGGATCAAACTCGAGTTGTCAGGCTTGGGAGGGAGCAAGCACCTTGACAGCTGAGCCTCTGCGGTCCCTGCTGACTTATTTAATACGTTACAGATGATCTGAAGAAATGCAGGCAGGAGGAGGCTGAGACTGGCTTTTGTTTTAAAAGTAGCTTCCTTCGAATATGCTGCAGACACCCTCACTGAAGCCATCTCTTTCATTTCCTTCTTTCAAAAATACTTTGGGAGTAAGTAACTCAACTTAGTAATTTGAATGTCACCTCCATCCTTCTCAGCTTGCCTTTGGCAGTGACATCAGTATACGGTGTGGCCTTAAGGTGGAGGAGCAGAAGGGAGACAGGAGGGGGCCTGATTCATCCACTCAGACTGTTTTCATACCTTGAGAAATTGAATGTTTTCTGTCTTGGATTTTTGGCTAAAGTTTGGGGTGGGTCACTCTCTAGGAACCAGAGTGTCTGTCTTCTCTCTTGTACTTGAATGTGTTTCTGGGTGGTCTGTGTTCTTAGAAGGAAGAGGTGGCTGTGGAGAGCCATCCTGTGGCTGTCCTTGGCTGCCCACAGTGGACAAGCCTGGCACATTGGCTTGCTTCTCAGGCAGCAGCTAGCGGGCTCCAGGATAGGTTCAGGAAAGGCTTTCTCACTTCTGTTTCCTGTGATGTTACGTCTCCCTTCTTCTGCTAGTCCTACTGTTTCTCCACACTGGTTAGAACCGTGAGGTACAAGTACGCATCACTGACCCATGGAACCAGCTAGTTAGTTTTCTCCTCTGACGTCAGAGAAGCCAAAGAAAGGTGGCTTCTATTTTATGGTGAATGTATGTCATAGTCACCTGACCCCCTCCCCCCCACTGCCTGCCACCCTCCTGAATGACAGAAGGTAGGATCCATCTGTTTGCCCCAATGTGACTGGATCACAAAGAAACACTTAGCAGGTGGGAAATTTATTTTTCAAGACACATATAAACCTGCCGTTGTCGCAGAGAGGACTCTGGTGCTAATTTAGATGCAAATGGGATCACCCAACTAGAGCTGATTACAGAAGGGTCAGGGTGTCTATACGCTCAATTTCACTCCTACATATCAAGTTAATGTGCTGCTGCAACTGTGGGCTCGGTGGCTGGGCCTTTTTTGTTCTGGTATAGAATTTTGACTTTGTAGAAGTAGAATGTGACATCCATACACCCCTTTTTAAAAAGTAAACGCTTGTATTCATTTAATCCATTTCTGAAAAGCTTGGAATACTAATACTACTACTGATAATGATAATAATTTTTAAAAGATGCTTTTAGACTAAGATAAACAGAAGTAGGAGGACTGTAAATTCAATTGCCATCCTGTTCAGAAAGCCAGGGGCAAGCCTGTGCACTTTGCTGAGTTGTAGCCTGGCATGGATGGCGGGTAGGTAACGGGCTGGCCCAGCAGGTCAGAACTGTGTTAATGCAGTATTTGTTGGATAACTTTGCTTCTCAGCCAGGTTTTTGTACACTGGCATGTTATAATTCCAGGGTATGCCAGCCAAACACCTGCACACAATGTATTGCAATTTGTCTGTATTTCTAACAAAATATATATGCCTAAGTTCCACAGAATAGTACTTGCCCTTACTATATGCAGGCTACACTAACATTTTCTATTTGAAAATGGTCTAAACCATTAGTGAACCAGCAAATTGAATTCCCTCACCCAGTCTGGAGCTATATTTTTTTTAGAACACACAACTTTAAGGGGCTGGCAAATGCAGCTGGCACGGAGAAAGAAGTAAACCAGCGCTAAAGGAAGATGGAGGGCATGGATAAAGATTTGCTTCAAAGGATTGACTACCTTAGACTGGCAGTCATAAAACCAAGTCCCCAAGGCAGGCTCCGCCCTAGCACTCAGCCTAGGCTGCAGGTGCGTTCCGAGTGTTTACAGCTCCCTTTATCTTATCAAGGTCATTACCGTATCTCTTGGCAGGTGGAATTTGAGTTTTTGACTATACTTAGTAGCATTGTCGACCTTCATTATATGTGGACGTTGTTGATTTGTATAGCTGGCTATTTTTGTGTAAGTTGGTAGTTACCTGCCACCCTTCATAGAACAAGGTGGATACTGATCATCTTATGAAGCAAAAGGTCCTCCTTCTGTCCCAGCTCATTGTCCTTCAACATTGCTGCTTCTGTGTTTCACCAATGCTGCGCTGGGGCCCTAGCAGAAGGCTCCGTTGTGCATTCCTCCAGCGAAGTGTCTTTCCTCTGTGGCCATCGTTAGCTTTCAAGTGATCACACTTGGGCTCTTCGTCTTATCCTCATTAAGGACGTTGCCTGTCTGGGAGGATTAGAAGAAGTTTCTGAGAGAATGATAATGGGACAGGGGAAGATTTTCTGGGATAAAAGGCTTGGAAGTATACAGTGGGGAGAAGAGATGGGAGACGGGAACTAGGGCTCCCTAGTTGGGGTGTCAGTCTAAGGTAAGTGTGACCTCAATCTGTAAAGAGTTTACAGCTGATATTTAATGGGATTGGGCTGTTAATATTTATAGCATGTTATGTAAATGCTGCCCCCAAGTGATTCCTTAAATCCTCTTAGCTTATTAATGACAGCTTTGATTTCTAAAAAAGAAATAAAATCTTTTCATTTATGCAGCCTAAGAGTAGTAAACAATAGCTGCTCAACGCCCCTTTCATGTTGGCTCCCCGAGGACAGACTCGGATCCTGGCGAGTTGATTGCTGAGCTTTTGGGCTTAGGAAGGTCATGTGTGACCCGGTGGGGAAAGCTGCTGCTGCAGAAGCAGCTTCTGGGGTTCTCAGGACGCGTCAGGCCAGCCGTGCTCGGTAAAGTCCCAGGAAGCTACCATCCAGCCCGCTCACTCTCCACTCTTTGCTATTTAGATTTAGCCTTCGTCATTTGGGTTGAGGTTTTCACCAGCCACCCCTGGTGCTGTAGTTAAGGGGATTGTATGGTGGGACCCTGTGATTGAAGCTAAGCATTACTTACTGTTTGGTGGCATTGATTATTTTTGGAGATCCTCACTAAAAATGTATCCAAGTGCAGTGGCACACACCTGTGGTCCTAATGCTTTGGAGCCTGAGGCAGGAAGAGTATCAGAGTTTACTTGGTTCATACAGAGAGGCCTGTGCTAAGAAGCTATGGGATGAGAGTGTGGCACAGTAGATGATGCTAGCACGGGCAAGGGTCAAATAGAATTTCATTCACAGAAGCACTTGTGAGTGCGCACGCACACATGCATGCACACACACAAGAAAAAAAGAAAGAACAAAAGGGAAATCAGATGGAAGAGTATTCATTTCCTGCGCCTCCAGGACACAGGTAGGGCACGACTTCTTAGCTGTTTACTAATTAGAATTCTTTTTGCCTGAGAAGTTCTATCTGACCCTGGATATACAGGTGTATGCCTTACTTTTCTCCTTGTTGTAACCAACAAGAAACAGCTAGAGGAGAGATGGGGTTGTTTTGGCTTATAGTTCAGGATGGTACCGAGTCCATCACGATGTGAAGTGTGGCAGCTGAAGAGAGAGTCCGTCACATGGTATCTGCAGAAAGGAAGAAGAGAGAAGGCAGAAGTCAGGGCTGAGTTCTATAGCTCCAAGGCCTGCTGTCCATGACTCTCAGTTAGACTCTGCCTACTGAGTAGCACTGCTAACTAGACACCAAGTGTTGAAAAATATGAGTGTATGGGGGGGGAGCATTCACATTTTACTACCATGGGTATATAAAATAGATAAGGAAATCAAATGATTATATTAATAAATCATATTAAAATAAATTAAAATAAAAGCAATTATTTATTACACATATAATTTTGCCATTTATTAATATGAAATCAAAGTTGCATGCTGATGAATGTGCCTATTTATTTTTCCATAAAATATTAATTCTTGACTGAATATTTGATGCTGCAGGATGTAGAACATTTTCAGTGTTTTTCAGAGTTGATTGATGCTTTGATTTTGTAATTGTCAGTTCTGAGAATACCACTTCACATAAATACATGGTACATGTGGTGGCAGTGTGGCTTAGGATCCTTTCAAAAATTGTTAGAAATCCTGATCTAATCCTAATTAAAAATTTAACAAACTTTCTGTGAAACTCAAGTTAACTCAAACAGCAGGGTCTACAAGCAAGCATTCTAACATAATACAATCCAAAGACACAGAAGTGCCAGAAGCACATGCTGAGGAGGAGCGGCAGGAAATACTGACAGTCTTCCCATAAGACAAACTGTAAGGGCAGGAGCAAAATCACCACAGCTCATAATGGACGACACTGTAGAATCTGAGCAGAGTTTCTTGGTCTTGTGTGGCATGACAGCTTACACAGTCCCCATGGTAAGTGTTTAAAACCAAGGCTGCAGTGAACTCATATATAGATATATCATCATACAACACATATGAGCTGTGCCAAAACCACCTCAGATGAACTATAGATTTTATTTTAAATTTATTTTTGCTAGCTATGTATCCAGAAGCCATTTATTAGTTCATATTTTCATAATCTCCTTGTTTGTTTATTTGTTTGTTTGTTTGTTTGTTTCTGGGATCCCAACCACAGTTACAAAGCTGGGGAGTGCAGAGGATGTGGAAGAATTATTCTGTTCAACTCTGGCAGATCTCAGTTGCTGGACCTGTGAGGGTTCACTGCCATTCATCCCTGGGGAAGTCCTCTGTATGCTTTGTGCGCGGCAGTGGGGCGGTTTGCTATGAACCTCAGGACAGCTCTTGCTGTGTCCCATGCAAGCCCCACTTGAGAACTGCAGAAAACGCCAGGCCATTGCAGCTAGCCGCAGAGGCAGGGCAGCTTGTGAAGTGCTTCCCTGCTTTCTCTTCCTTCCTTATATTTGGGCTACTGAGAGCCTATTAAAGTGGTCATGTGCTGTGCTCAATGCTTGAGTGCTCACACGTTGCAGCCAAAAGGGAGGGAGGGTATTTGCACTCCAGAGATGTGCCCATCGTGGGAGTTCTAGTGGATTCTGAAAGAATAAATCTAAATGGACTTCATTACCATAAAGTCCATTAATTATTAGAATAAATAGAGGAGACAGCTGATTTGGAATATTTTACCCACCTGGACTCGTCTTTCCAGAGCATAGCTGAGCACCAAGAATCTATAAAAAGTAATTCAAATCACTAACCTGAGAGCGCCACACCTGCATCCACAGCGTGGCTGTTCATGGCCCATCTACACCGATCCAGAGTTCTGGGCATCTGCTCTCTAAACTCTTCTGTGGGTTCTTAAAGCTGGAAATTAAAAGGAGAAAAGGAATATAGTAGAAAGGGATTGGTCCTGATACTGATACAATTACAATGACAGTGAACACTTTTCCCATTGATTAATTAATTAGTTAATTAATTCACTTTACATCCTCGTTGCAGCCCCTCAGTCCTCCTCTCACATGGCTCCTCCCTTTCCCTTCTCCCCTCCTCCTCTGAGAAGGTTACCAATCCACCCTGGCACATTAAGTCATTGTAGAGCTAGGTGCATCCTCTTCCACTGAGGCCAGACATACAGTCCATCTAGGGAAACAGGATCCACAGGCAGGCAACAGAATCAGGGACAGCCCCTGCTCCAGTTGTTGGGGGAACTGTATGAAGACAAATCTGCACATCTGCTACATATGTGTGTGGGGCCTAGGTCTAGCCCATATGCTCTTTGGTTGGTGGCTCAGGCTCTGAGAGACCCCAGGGGTCCAGGTTAATTGACTCTGTTGGTCTTCTTGTGGAGTCCCTATCCCCACCAAGTTCCTCAATCCTTCCCCCAACTCTTCCAGAAGACTTCCTGAGTTCCATCTAATGTTTGGCTGTGGGTCTCAGCATCTGTATTAGTAAGCAGCTGGGTTGAGCCTCTCAGAGGACAGTTATGCTAGGCTCCTGTCTACAAGTATAACTGAGTATCATTAGTTGTGTCAGGGATTGGTTCTTGCCCATGGGATGGGTCTCGAGTTGGGGCAGCCATTGGTTAGTCATTCCCCCAGTCTCTGCTCCACTTTTGTCCCTGCACTTCTTGTAGGCAGGACACATTTTAGGTTGAAGGTTTTGTGGGTGGGCTGGTATCTTTATAGATATCTCTACTGGGAGTTCTGTCTGGCTACAGGAGGTGGCCACTTCGGGCTCTATATCCCCCACTGCTAGCAGTCTAAAGTCATCCTCATAGATTCCCTGGGGCATCCCTCATCCCAGCTTTCTGTCACATCCTAGAGATTTCCTCCCCCAACTCCACCCCAGCCCACCCACCCCACTATCTGCCCCACCTTGACTGAGGTGAGAGAAACAAGGAGGGAGGAATCAGGTGTAAGAAGAGCTGGGGGGGGGGAGGACAATGAATACTTTCAAAGGGAGGGAGAAATAAAACAGAAACTTGAAAGGAGGAGACACACTCCTTCAGATAGCATGCCATCTGCGTCATTTAGAATGGAGTGCACTGGCCGAGGCTAGGCGTTTGCAGAGGATGGAACCCCAGAGCATGAGCTGAGCATTGGATGACTTCAGTGCTTTGGAGAGTGGATATTTCTGTGTCCAGCAGAAACATTAATAACCCGGTGATAACCTCTAGATAGAAAGATCAGCTGCTACATCTGCTTTTAGGAGACTAGGGAGCGTGCAGTAGCTCTTAGAATCAGTATGTTTAAGGTCTAGGGGCTGAGGACACAGCTCAGTGAGTGAAGTACGGCCATGCAAGCATGAGGACCCAAGCTCAGCTCCAGGTAAAATGTGAGGTAGCATTGTGCATCTGTACCTCATGGCTAGGCTAGCAGACATGGTGGGTCCCGGTAGGGCCATTCACCAACCTAGTGGAAAGTGAGCTGCAGGCTCAGGAAGATACCTTCCCCCCAAGTAAAAGCCCACAAAGTTACAGTGACCAAAGGATACACCTGACACTGACGTCTCACCACCACAAACACAACCACACAAACCCCCATACGCAAATGTCTATGGCTGGAGTTTAATGCTTTAAGCCTCCAAATCCTTAGCTATGTGATAAAATCAATTCCAGTCTGATTCATTGAAAGACTGACTTTTTTTTTTTGTATAGGAAAAGCACAAAGATAGAAAAATCTTAATTTGTATTATATAAAAAAGTCCCTGTTACTCTATTAAGCAATAAGTTCTTATAGCACTTTATAAATAATGCTTTATGTGCAGTATTCATTTATAAAAATATTGGCTTCTGCTCTCCAGAAACACATCTGAAAGAACATCTGCAGCACTCCATGTCTGCACTTCTCCTTTGCAATTTATTATATTATCATTAAATTTGCTATAGCTCAGTTTTCTGAACATAAAGAATGTTCTTACGTTTACAGCTCCTTGTACTTAAAGGATCCCAGTAAATGTTTATTGAATGACTAATAATGAGACAAATTATACCAAACTTTCTAATTAATCCTTTATTAACCATATAAATACTTTTCATACTCTCCTGCACTATTTTCGAGTATGTACTAAAACGTTTATAGGGTTTAAACTGTGTTTGACTCGAGCTGTCAAAGTATATGGCTGCCTTCCCTCTGCCTTCGCCTTTCCCTTCCTGAGCTACAGGGCAGGTGTTGTATACTGTAGACATATGGTTGGCTCCAACTAACAGTTTTCATGGCAGTGTCCCTGTGCTGAGGTGGGGTGTCGGGATGAGTGTCTGTCAGTCTGTGAGGATGCTCACCCATGCTCCCTCTGCCATTGGCCCCATTCTCACCCGTGCTCCCTCTGCCATTGGCCCTGCACTCACCAGTGCTCTCTCTGCCATTGCCCCCATTCTCACCTGTGCTCTCTCTGCCATTGGCCCTGCACTCACCCATGCTCTCTCTGCCATTGGTCGCAGGTGACAGTAGAGGAGGTCATGACCACAACAGCATACCTGGACCTCTTCCTGCGCAGCATCTCTGAGCCAGCGCTCCTGGAGATCTTCCTCCGCTTCATCCTCTTGCACCAGCATGAGAATGTTCACATCCTGGACACCCTCACCAGCCGGATCAACACCCCTTTTCGGGTAAGGAGAGATTCCCAGGAAGGATGTGTTCAACTCAGACTCCAGAGAAGAGCGGCTTGGGAAATAAAATTTATGAATATTTCCCTCTCTCCCGTTTCCCCTGCAGCTGCTATCCTCTTTCTTTGTGGACAGAGATAATTTGATAACATTTTTTCCTATCAGGTGTCCCTGTGTTAGGGAGGTGGCACTGCCCCCCCCCCCCACTGTCCTTTTTCTCCTCTTGTCTGTGGCCATGCTTTCTTGGGTGGAAATGGCAAAATGCACTTCTAAAGGAGCAAGATTCTAAGGACATAAAGACTCAGGCACAGGGCGAGCCAGGGAACACGAGTGGTCAGGGCATGAGGTAGCAATTTAATGGAAGGCTGAAGTACAGTCTGATCAACTTACTGGAAGAAAAAAAGCAGCTACTAAGGGAAAAAATCTGTAAAATGTACACACATACACACACACATAATATATTTTGCACATTATATTTTACATACATTATGCATGTATGTAAGTATATATTTACATATTGCATATAACTTACATATACATAAACACATGTAATATATATATGTATATATAAAACAAGCAAACAAAGGCCCAGATTAAAGTTAAAGCAGCTGCCACAGGGCCAGCCATGTCAGGAGCAGAGAGGGATGGTTGCATGGATCTTTAGGCTAGGTTTAGGTTCCCTTGCCTGCGGCCCATGCTTAAGATGGGTTCTCCAACAGAAACCAAGCTTATTAAAATACCCAGACATGCCCCCCCCCCACATACACACACATACACACATAGACACATACACACACATACACACATACACACATAAACACACACACACACATACACATACACAGACATACATACACACACATACACACATATACACACATACACACACATACACAAAGACACATACACACGCATACACAGACATACATACACACACATACACACATATACATACATGCACACATAGACACATACACACACATATACACATACACATATAGACACTTATACACACACATACACAGACATACATAGACACACATACACACATACACACATATACACACATACACACACATATACACATATACACATAGACACATACACACATATACGCATACACATATAGACACATATACACACACATACACAGACATACATAGACACACATATACATACATACACACACAGACACACTTACACACATAGACACGTACACACACACACATAGACACATACACACACATGCACACATGTACACACACACATACACACATAGACACACACATACACACATGCACACATAGACACATACACACACATACACATATACACACACGTAAGCACACACACATACACACACTCACACACAGAGAGATTTATCTCCCAGGTGATTCTGGATTCTGTCAAGTTGGAAATTAACACTAAGCTTCACAGTGAGCCATCTAAAAATCAAATTGAGATCATTTATAATAGTGTCAAAAGTAATAAAATGCTTGGGAAGGAATTTCACAAAAGAAGTGTAAAACATAGTGCAAAACTACCAATGTTTGTGGAAAAAATCAAAGAATGAAATAAATGGAAAAACATTCTATGTTCATAGGTTGGAGGACTTGATATTGTTCCTATAAAAGTGTTACCCAAAATGATCTACAGTTAGAATTTGCTCACTCTAACACTAATTAGCCTTTGTGGAGATTAATAGGCTGATTCTAAACTTCACACAGAAACCCAGAGTTCCCAGAATAGCCACAACAAACCTGAAACAGAGACAACTGGGCATCAATTTATGAAGTCGGCCCTGAGATCACATATATGGAGCATTATATGGACTGAACAGGTTATATTTATGTGTTTAAGAACACATACACACTTGGGTGTGTGTGTGTGCACAGGCATATGTGTGTAAAACAACTAAAGAAAAAGAGGCTTGAGGAAAAAAGAATGAAATTGAATTACTAACTCATATGATAAACAAACACTAACTCAAAATGACCCAAAGACTTAAAGTTTAAAGAAAATGAGAATATCTGTGCAATCATGGCAGTGGTTTCTAAGATGACACCCAAAACACGAACAACAAAAGACAAATTAGACAAAACTGGAAATATTCAAGATGAAGCTCCTTTGTGTTTTAAGGATGAGACATGGAGACAAAGTGCAGTGGGTGGGGTATGCCCATGAGCCTGGTGTTCTGGAAACCCAGGCAGAAGTGTCACAAGTTAGAAGCTAGCCTGGGTTACAAAACAAGATTGTATTTCAGAAACAAATCTAAATTAAGATGCAGAGAGGTGCCTCAGTGGGTAGAGGTTCTCGCTGTGCAAAGCTGGTTACCTGAATTCAATCCACAGCAGCCTCGTAAAGGTGGAAGGAGAGGACCGACTCTACTAAGCTGTCGTGTGATGTCCATGTGTGCACAGTGCGATGTGTGCCCACACACATCATGCACACATGCGCAATAATAATAGTTTCAAATAGATAAAAAATAGTTTCAAATAGCAAATAAACAAGATTTGAACATTTGAAAAGACAACCCACAGAATAGTTGGAAAGCTTTAAATTATAAAATACTTGTACATAGAATAAAGAACTCCTACAACTCAGTTATTAAAAGAAACACACACTTACCAAGCACCTTGACAGTGATTGGCAGGGGTTACTATGGCAATAGATAAGCAGGATAGCTATTTGAGACTGGAAAAGTGTGGGGTGGCTGTATCGTGAGGAAGAACAGAAAGGGTTCCCAGGGAGAGGTGATTCCAGGCTAAGTCTCAGAGGAGGCAGGAAAAGGCATTCCAGGTAAAGGGAGGTCTTAGGGTTTTATTGCTGTGAACAGACACCATGACCAAGGCATCTCTTATAAAGACAAACATTTAATTAGGGCTGGCTTACAGGTTCAGATTACCATCATGGTGGGAAGTATGGCAGCAGGTAGGCAGACATGGGGCTGGAGAAGGGACTATGAGTCTCACATCTTGATCCATACTCAATGGAAGAAGACTGTCACTCTGGGCATAGATTAAGTGTAGGGTACCTCAAAGCCCAACCCTACAGTGACACACTTTCTCCAGCAAGGCCACACCTACCCCAACAAGGCCACACCTAATAATGCCACTCCCTAAGGGCCAGGCATTCAAACATAAAGAGTCTACTGGGGCCATACCTATTCAACCATTACGTGGAGCATATACAGTGCCTTGGAATGGGAGAGTCTATCTTGTGTCTGACTACCTAAGCCTGTCACCACCCTGAGCAAAGGAGATGTTTGAAGACAAAGACAGCTATTTCTTTACAATACCTTTGTTGGTTTAAGTTCATCCTGCCTAGAATACAAACTAGCATTTACTCTGCTCTACAAAGAATAAAGAGTCTAAATTACTTTCTAAATGGCCTGATAGATTAATGACAGCCTATGATACAGTAGCTACCGTGATTTTTATAATTGGATATTTGATCCTGTTTGATCATTCCTTTTTAGGAAATAGAGATTGAAAGAATTCATGTGTTTATAAAAGAAAATTCATTCAATTTTTTTGAGTGATCTCCTTAGGGAAGAAGATTTTCATTCTCAGAGCACTATGGAAAATGGAACCAAAGAGAAAATTTGGCCCCAGTAGCAAGAGAGTAATTGAGGCTTGGAGCTGCAGACTCTGGAGATAGCTGGCAAGGTTATAGGTACTTTCCAGTGAGCCCTAGCTTGTAAATAACCAGTGTCATGTTTGAAGACAACTTAGAACAATAAATTGTCTAAAGATGAAGTAGGGAAGATTTCATGTGTGTCGGGAGTTGAAGGGGCACATTCTTGTTATCTAGATCTTTGAAGATTCACAATAATAGCACGGGCATCTCTCAGGCAGGCACTGGGTTTCTAGCCAACTCTTCCCCCAGGGGAACTGCTCTACTGAATATATTTGTTCCTGGCAGCAATGTGTGTTTTATGAAAACTGCCAGGGACAGAGAGACCATTTTGTTCTGTAATTCTGGGTTCTCTGTCACCTGTTGGGAGTGGAGTTCCCTGCCTGACACTGACACAGCCCGTGTTGATTGTCCCCAGCTTTGTGTGGTGTCCTTGGCGCTGTTCAGAACTCTCATCAGCTTACACTGTGAAGATGTGATGTTACAGCTAGTTTTAAGGTGAGTTTCCATCATTTTGTTCTTGTGAGGGAAACATTTATTTCCTCCGCACGACTACTACTGTTTGGTTTCACTTTAATAGCGTAAATGAAGCAAGGACCATGCCTCTGAGGAAGAAAATTATTAAGAGAGCCAATTTAATCTTTTTGCTGTTATTTACCAAAGTTAATTTTGTTTTATTATGGAAAGGTTTTAGTGGGGGCATTTGTATTATATTATAAATGTGTCCCTGAAAACAATAAGGAGAATGTTGGGAAAATTTGCAAGTATTAAAGCTCTTTGGGGTCATGGCTGCAGTTCATTCTCCTGAGGTAACCTTTTGGGGATTGCCCTCTTAAGGGACCCCTGTTATTAAAAACAACTTTTTCAAATATAAAACACTTGAATTTAATCTTCAGCCTTTTCTTTAGTAACATTGCACCATGACTGTCCGGTCTATGTTCTCCATTGTGAGGACGGCAGGGAGCAGATAGGGGACAAGGTGGGGAACGTGGGGGACCTTTGAAGATGTTGCTGTCTGAGGATGGGAGTCACAGGCAGCTAAGATGATCTGAGCTTGGTAATTAGGCAGCAGGTTCAGCAGTCCCCAGTTTTGCCTTCTTTCCACGCCCCCCACCCCCACCAACCATGGGACCCTGTGCTTCTGTAAAGGAAAATGACCATGCTTCATTGATCCCAGTGCTGAACCCCAGAAACATCAGGCTGGTCCCCTGTGGTTGCCTTTCCTCCTTTGTGCTGAACCCAAATCATAAATCTTAGAATGGGCCCCTCCAGTGAGACCCACACTGACATGAGCTACAGGGTAGGTAAAGAGGGGCCATAGAGCTAAGATCCCCATATGAAGACTGTTGGAGCAAAATTACCTGACCCTCTTGTACTGGCTGGTTTTATGTGTCAACTTGACACAGGCTGGAGTTATCACAGAGAAAGGAGCTTCAGTTGGGGAAATGCCTCCACGAGATCCAACTGTAAGGCATTTTCTCAATTAGTGATCAAGGGGGAAAGGCCCCTTGTGGGTAGTACCATCTCTGGGCTAGTAGTTTTGGTTCTATAAGAGAGCAGGCTGAGCAAGCCAGGGGAAGCAAGCCAGTAAAGAACATCCCTCTATGGCTTCTGCATCAGCTCCTGCTTCCTGACCTGCTTGAGTTTCAGTCCTGACTTCTTTGGTGATAACAGCAAGGTGGAAATGTAAGCTGAATAAACCCTTTCCTCCTCAACTGCTTCTTGGTCATAATGTTTTGTCCAGGAATAGAAACCCTGACTAAGGCACCTCTCCTTTGTAACTGCTATGCATGAAGCAGAGACAGGGCAAAACATCAAAGAAGTTAGCTTACCACAGAGAAGTGTTGGGTTGTTCTGTCAGCTCTTAAGCTGGTGTATAGACCCAGAGCTGTGCTTTTTGATGGGCGGGCAATAGAAGAGTAGACGGCCTTAGCAGCAGAAGTGTGCAGGCCTGGTCTGAGGAGCTCTGCTCTCCGAGGTGAGTGGCCAGCAGGTATAGTGGAGGAGGGTCAGTCAGCACACTCTTGAGTGCACTCCTCCTCTTCTAGTGGACACAAGGACCAGTGACCCTGAGAACAGGGCTAGAGGTAGGCCTGGGCTTTCTTTAGTCCACCACTGGGTTTTTGATATGACTTGAGTAGAAATCACTGAGAGGGGCTGGGACCAGAGTTCCTTTGATAAAGAGCTTGCCATGCAAGCATAAGGACCTGAGTGGATCCACAGAACCCATTTTAAAAATAACTAGGTGTGGTAGTGTCTGCTTGTAATCCCACTGCGGGAGAGGCAGAGACAGGGTGAGAGACAATGTCTCAGCACAAACAAGAGAAGGTAGAAGGTGCTTGGGGAATGGTATATGAAGTTGACCTCTGACCTCCACATGCATGTATGTGTACACAGAGGGGGCTGAGGAGGGAGTGGGGCAGGGAAGGAGAGGGAGGGGGTCATTGAGGTCAATCCAGGTTCACTGATGGGACTTTCTGGGAATGCCTGGGACTGGTCAGAAATGCAGATTCCCCCAGAACCCGATGAGTCAGAAGCTCTGTGGGTGAGGCTTGTGAGCTGTGTCTTAACAGATGCTCTAGAGCAGTGTTTTTCAACCTGTGGATCAAAACCCCCAAGTTGCATATCAGATATCCTGAATATAAGATATGTACATTACAATTTCATAACAGTAGCATAATTACAGTTATGAAGTAGCGATGAGATAATTTTATGGTTGGGGGTCACCACAACATGGGGAATGGTATTAAAGGGTCATAGTGTTAGGAGGTTGAGAAGCATTGTCTAGAAGATCCTGGCTTACCACTGGAGTCAGAGCATCACTGGCTGGAGGGGTTGCTGATGTGTATATAGCATCCCACTAAAGGGGAATTAAATCTAAGTCTTGAAAAACTTGGTGGCACACCATGGAAGGCCTTACAGGTTGTCGCTTTAAGGGAGACTATCATTTCTAAGATTTTTAAGTAAAACAGCGTTTTTTGAACTTTTAGGGTTTAAATCAGGTCATCAGTAACTAATCTTAAGGCATTAGCAGAGCACAAATCCGATCATAAGGACGCAGCTGGTAGTCTGTTTTAAAAGGATTACTTCAGCTCCCCAGCAAGTATCTACAGACAGGACAGAATGCATTAGCAGGGCCTGAGTGAAATCCAGTAGAAAACTTGGCAAAGCATTTCTTATTGCTCAGACCCAGCTCTTACTCAAGGTGGGCAAAGCTTGATTGCATTTAAATGTTAAATTCCTAAATGCTGCTCCGCTGACAGCAGGGATAAAGCTAGCGCTCTCTCTCTCTCTCTCTCTCTCTCTCTCTCTCTCTCTCTCTCTCTCTCTCTTCTATGTGTGTGTGTGTGTGTGTCCCTGTCCCTGAAATGGCAGCCTGACCAGATCTGAGGTCCACTGCTTCCTTCTGTAGGTCACCAAGGCCAGGCAAGGCCAGAAAGGCAGCAGGCTTGCTTACTGGACATCTGGTAAGCTTTACACGATAAGCTCTGACCCTTTGTCTGCTCATAGCATTCAGTTCTGTCCTCAGCAGTGGTGCTAAACACGGCTGCATCTGAGAGCCAGGCCTGGACCTTAGGAAGATGAGAAATGAACCTGTGTTTGAGTGTGGACGTGTTCAAATTAGGGCTGGTTGGTCTCTGATGTCCCAGAGGTGCTGCAGGGCGTCACACTATTACAAATTCTGTGGAAGAAGGAGGGGGTGCCAGGCCTGAGGTGCAGACAGCTGGACCACCTGCCCAGGTGCTCTGGCCGGCTACTTTTTCCATGGAGCTGATGGTGCTACTATAGTAGCACAGTTGTTCTTTACCATGTACTTCCTATTTCCTACTCTACTCCTGTGAATGCCAGAGGAAGGCACCCGAAAAGACCTGTGCAGGAGACCTCAGGCTCCCTCCTCCCTCTGAGCTGCAGGTTTTCTTGTTCTACTTCTGGAATATGCTACCTCCTAGGATTATTGAAAGGAACAATTGTGGTGATATCCACAAAAGCATTTTGAAACAATGTGGGTTATTATATATACTTAAAGGATGGGAACCTTCTAGAAAATATATCTTAAACTCATAAAAATAATGTCTTTTCTGATTTAGAATCTGTCCCTGAAGCAAAGGCAACAAAGAACTTTATTCTTCTAGGCATTTAAACTTTGTTGGAAAGAATATAAAATTAGGTTATAATCTACCCTTTCCATTTTTGCCTGCTGTGCAGTTGTTTGGCTGCGCATGATAAGCTTGGGGGCCCGAGAGCCCGGGAGCAGCGTGGTTGTGTGGATCCCTCCTAATGAAGTTGTTACGTGGTAAATAAATTACCATATCTCTGTCTGTTGTGCCTTAAGTGCTCCTAAATATTGATATTTCAGAGTAGTATTCTATTAATAACCGATGCAAATTTCTCCTTTGGCCAAGTGTCAGAAGAGTACATTGAGATGAGAGATTCACAAAGAGAGAAACCTCAGGAGAAATGGCCCCCTTGGGTGTGTGCACCTGTGAGAGGCCAGGCACAGACTGGGAATACTGGCTGGCAGGGGTGCAACACACCTGTGCTCCGGGAGTGTCCCAGTTCTGGGGAAAATCAATTGCTTGTGCCTGGGTTGGCGTCTCTGAATCCTTTCAGTGTGTCTTCATCAGGTTTGTGAGCTCTGAAGCCTGTTGTGTCCAGATGGGGGTCAGTTTTACTTGAAGAAAGGCTGTGTTCATAGTTCAGGGACATCTCTGTCCTGCAGAGAAGCTGGGGGACAGTGGCAGAGATGGACAGCCATCCCAGGGAGGGAGGGAGGGACAAGAGAAACATGGCCAAGAACTATGGAGAGCAGTGGAGATCTCTGGAAGCTCACTTGCTTGCTTGCAGTCAGTGTTCTGTCTATGGGCCGTGCTTCAGTCCCTCATCTCTGCCTTCTGATTGGTTGTTTCCTTGCCAGGGTATCAGTAAGCATGTGTGCTCTGTGTCACCACTTGTTACTCACTGGCTAAATTGAATGGTGGCCTATTTAAAAAATATATTCTTTGAGAATTTTGTACATGTATACAATGTGTCTTGATCATATCTACCTCCCACACCTCCTCCTGCTCCACATCCTATGTCCTCCTCCAAAGCTCATAAAACCTTTCTTTCTTTCTTTCTTTCTTTCTTTCTTTCTTTCTTTCTTTCTTTCTTTCTTTCTTTCTTTCATTTCTTCCTTCTTTCGGTGATGGCTTATTTTAATGATGCCCAATGAAAGGTTATAAAGGGTTGAGGAAGTGATGAAATATTTGTGTTCACGGGCAGGAGGCAACCCTGAGAAACACAGCATTTCCTTCAGTCAGCAAACACGTGCAGGCGTCTGTAATTATTACTTCCTAATTTAAATAAAATCTCCAAACAAAATTAAGAATCATATAGTCAAAAGATGGCTTAATGAAAAATACCTGTTCTAAATGCCTACATGATTTTTCTACTAGCAACAACCACAGTATATTTCTGTTTATTGTTTGGGACACTTTTAGCATGAGTTCTATTCCTGATCTCTCAATGATGGATAGACACAGGGCTAAGGCACACTGCACCCTCTTACCCTTGATTAAAAAAACAAAAATCCAAAGGAACAGCAGCTGGGAATCCTAGGGAGGTCACTCGTTGGGGTGACTATTCCCATTTACAGTCCTCAGAGCCTCTGCTTAGACCAACAGGGATGGAGCTCCTTCATTTGATTTATTTAAAAGGAGATTCTGAGCCTCTGCTGAGAACATGCATTTTCAGAGTTATACATTGTCAACTCTTTCTTCTAAAATAATTTCAAGCTATCTACTGGTGGCATTTGATAAATAACTTTATTAGCTTTGATCCAGTATTCCATTTTCTTTCTTTCTTTTTTTAAATATTTCAAACAAAGAGTAGAGGCTTTATCAATATCAATTTAAGACATGAGGGATGGTCGGTTTGAGCTGCAAACAGGCATTGAGTTCATGTAGTCTATGAAACGTTGATTCCATGAATAGTTAATGATTCACATGAAGACACAGTAAGTCCTGTATAATCTGCATGGCTGTAGGCCTCATTCTGCTGGGAACAGAAGAGTTTGTGTCAGTGCTACAGGATAGGTTTCTTTGCTGGCACCCCTGCCACCTCATATCACACCTTGGTCCCTTGTGATAGAGCAGCCATTCCCTCCCCAAGTGAGAGGACTCTAATGCATTCATGAACACATCTTTCTTCCATCCTTATCATGTGTGTCTGCTGTGCTGTCTTCTCTGCCCTGGCCCTTTTTCTGGATGCTGCTGCCTTACTCCCATTGTACCCTGGGCCCCAGTTGCCTGCATCCCCCTTCCCATGATTGTCCCCTCCAGCTAGCTGCCCTGAGATGCCGGGACAACTGGATGACCTGTGATTCTCTCTGAGTTCCAGCTAGGCAATGCTCAGACAGAGGTGGGGGAATGCTTTTCTCCCCACTGTCACCCCAATTACCAAGGCATCTCAGTTCAGAGAGCCCTTGTGAGGAAGGATGTCTTTATTGCCACCCACACCATCCATCCTCACTCCTGTAAGGTTCAGACACAGGTCTCCAGTGAGTCTGAACAAACCAGTCTTCTTCCCTGTACTTCCCTCCCTCTCTGCTCCTTTGTTCTTGCTGCTTTCAAGAAGCAGCTTATGAATGTAGATACTGCCACACCAGAGGTGACTGATGGGGTGAATCCGGCCCTTAGAAACAGCAGTGTGTGTGCCCTTGAGGGTGGAGGGCAGAAGGAAGGAGACAGGGCCCTGTTACCTAGCTACACTAGAATTTAAAGAGCTCATACCCGGAGAGTGCTCTTGAAGTGATCACTTCGAGTGGATCAAGGGATTGCATGTTTCTCTCCTGACTCAGGCTCCTTGCAGCAGATGGGCCATGAGAACAAACTTAGGTTTCCTTCATTGGAATCAGAGGGAGATGTGGGGGAGCGTTCCATGATCATCACCAGCCCCTAGCATGCCCTGTGAGCTGTGTTTTTTATCTTTTCCATGGGGTCCTCAGTCACAGATGGTTTGCCTCTGTGCTGCCTCTTTGTCAGGAGCTGTATTGGGCAGTAAGCACATTCTGGTTTATTTAAAGGCTGTGCTTGCTCAGATGGGAGCCTAGGCTACTGTGAAACTGGCTCTGGCATGAATCCTTCAACCTATTTGGTCCATCCTTGTTGAAATGGCTGGTGCGGTGTTTCTCGTTAGAGCAGGCAGGCACTAAACATGCCCATTCTACCCATAAGCCTCACTAATACGCTCTGCTCTGTCTGAAACACGACCATGTTTTCTCTTCCCTGGTCTCATGTTAACGTGAGGATACTTTCAGTCACCAGCCAACCTGTGCAGCAGGGCCCAAGGCTCCCCACTGAGCTGTCAGGCATCATCTTCCCTCATGGTCATGGAGAACAGGAGAGGGTCTGGAGGGATTTGTCACCTTTACCTAGGGCCTGCTCACTTAGAGCCAGTTTTAGGGATCATAAGACAGGACTGCTGAAGCGGTTCTTGCTCAGGCAGCACATTTGCTGAGGAGGAAGATTAGACATATTTGTCATGTGAGAATACTAATGCTTCCAGGCACACACAGAGGAGGGGGAGAAGGGTTCTGCCTTCGAGTACAGAGCTGGAAGTCTTCCTAGAGAATGTGGAGCTTCCAGATAAGACATTGTCAGGCAGAGAAGTGGGAAGGATCACTCCAGGGGGAGGTTGCAGTGGACTTAAAGGCATAGGGGTAAAGAGAGAAATGAAATGAGGAAGGTCATAGAGGGGGCTAGAAATGTACCAAGAGAACAGTTCTGTCGGAAGGAAGAAGCTCTTAGCATCCTTTTAAGCAAGGCAGTGGATAGCCAGTGGCCAGTGTGCTGGGTGGGGAGAGGACAGGTCTTCCCCTGCTCATGATCCTTGTATGGTATCGTTCTGGTAGTGGTGGTAGGGCATTGCAGAGACACTGAATGCCTGCTCTTTGTCATTTCAGGTATCTGGTCCCCTGCAATCACATGATGCTGAGTCAAAGGTGGGCAGTGAAGGAGAGAGACTGTTACTCCGTGTCCGCGGCCAAGCTGCTTGCCTTGACCCCTGTCTGTTGTGCCAGTGGCATCACTCTGACACTTGGGAACCAAGAAAGGGATTATATTCTCTGGTCCAAGTGTATGCATGATGGCTCAGGTGGGAACGTTATGAATGGTCTTTAAACTTGATGTCACATCCATTTCCCCTGGCATGATATGTCTCTTTGGGTAGAAGAAATAACTGGATTTAAAGAGTAGTTGGAGCCTTTTCCCATTCTTAAGGAGTTACAGATTCTGTGGTTAGTATTCACCAAGACACCTGTCTTCACCTAGTCATTTATCACAGATTTTTATCTTACATGTTCTTTTTAGTGATATCTTCAGAGCCCAAATAGGAAAATGTGTGCTAACATGTCTTCTAAAACAGAATGAGTTACAGGTGTTGAGTCTATAACCAAGGCAGACCTGCTTTTTAAGTTCCAAAATTCGAAGTTCAGATTAAACATGATTTTCCAAAACTTGCCAGCTATGTTCTCTGTGCAATCACATTTAAGGACAGGGAGGAGGTAGTGCCACCATTTACAGATGAAGAAACAGACTCAGGGAGGAGAAACTGCTTGTTCAAGGTTATGTCACGAGCAGCTTTTCTGAATCCACATGCCATGTTTGTTCTGCATCCTGCCTCTAGAGTCTCAGGGTCCCAGTGGGTGGTCTCCATCACAAGCTGGCAGAATTGCTGTGCAGCACATAACGGCCAGGATTCTGATCTTACCACCTTTTAGGGGGGAATTCTTTATCATCGCAAACCTTTCCCCTTTTTTGTGTGTGAATAGTACCTACTCCAAAGGACTGCTCCAAGGCACACAGGGCTCTTAGGAGGCTTTCTCAGCACGGAGCCACTTCTCAGGAACTATTCCCAGGGATAGTTCAATGAAGTGTATAGGAAAGGTGACACTAACCTAACAGGAGAACGGTAAACAAGGGGGCATGTGTCTATTTTACTGGGCTTCGTCTGTACTACTAAAGACTCAAGCCTGACCCAGTCAGGTAGAGATTCATTATGAGGGAACACACAGCTCATAAAGACATGGCACTGGAGTGTGGAGAGGTCCAGAGCAGGCCAGTGCTTGAATCACCCATGGCTCTGCCACAGCTGGGGGTGGGTGTCCTTCTGTCTGTGAGCACGTGAGGGAAACGTGTCTATCAGATAGGATCACTAAGTTCCATGCCAGTGATAAAGCTCTTACAGTATCTGAGATGTTTAGAAAATGGTGGAAGGCCTGGTTTTCTCTGAGTCAGTCTTTTCTAAACATTTCCTTTGCTGGGAAATGACAAACTTTAAAACAGGGCCTTTCACAACTATTTCAGTGATGCTGTTGAAATTTGTAACATGAAGTCAGTCGCCTTCCATCACAGGACACTTTCTCTGTTTTGGCTTGACTGTGACTTGAATTCAAGAGAGCATTTGCTGTGTGTCTACATCCTGAGTGTTGCCAACAAGGTGAAGTGAGTTAACTGCCTTTCCTAGAAGGCCAGGATTTTTCTATCAGAAAACCTGGTTATCAAACTCATGATCATCAGCCTTTCACTTTATTATCAAGACCAAAATTAAAATTAAGATGCTTTTAAGTTATCACACAATGTGGCAGGCAGCACATTGGAAACACTGTCCCCAGGGAGATGGTCTTCATTGGCTCTCAGTTCTCCAGGGTCCAGTATTAGAGGGAAGGCATGGCTCCCTCCTTTTGCGTGCCTAGTCTTGTTAATAAATGAATTTGGAAATGGAATTAGGCGGAAACGCAAAGACAGTTATAATAAAATTTGAGAGAGCAACACCAAGATACAGGCAAGCTGTAAGTCTTGGGAGTCACTGAGAAGAGGGAGACAGGGAAGAGGAAGAGAGAGGCTGTGCCTCATGCCTCTCAAATTACGGTCCAAGAAAACAGATTCCACTGTAGGTGGGCACTGGCCACATGGAGGGTCAGCAGCACATGACAGGGGTCGGGTAGGGGCTTTAGAGAAAGAGTAAGGGAGCTCAGAGTTTAAGGAAAACGGTACCTAGGATTTTGGCTAGTATCCAAGAGAAAGAGAGAGAAAAAAAGGAGAAGTTAGTTTTCTGAACAATTCCAAAAAGCTGGTAGGCTCCAGGGCAAGGGCTATGTAAGAGGCTGCACAAGGGAAGGATTTCTGGGGAGATAAACGCATCATCTCTTTAAGAGGATAATTATTCTTCCCTTCTCCTTAGCCCATCTTCAGACAAATTAGCTTTCCTGTGGGGTGGAATCAAGGCCAGGTGATTGACAGGCCCAGCTAGATTAACCCTTGAGAAAGGAAACCATAACATGTAAAGTTGTGGTTTCTGGAGCAGATCAGAACATGTCTCTACCTGGGACCAGAGGCATTATACATTGTTTGGCCAGTAGTCCTGAGGAGTGAACAGGCTAGTGTTTGCTTTTCTGGTGTTGCCAGGAAATGGGAGGTGGGTTCCAAAGCTGACCATGACAGAGGGGACCATCCTTATGGCCTCTCAGATTGTCTAGTTACCACACAGCATCACCTAAAAGTTTTCTGTAGGCCATAGCCAGCACTTGGCTATGTTTGTTTTGTATCTTATGTGATGTTGCAGTTTCTGTCACTGTCTTTTTCTCTTAATCCATTTTTATTATTCAGAAATAATGTAATCAACCATTGTTAGACCTAAACTGGTGCCAGGTTCCCTGTGTGCACGAATTCCCACCTCTCTGATGCTATCTGCTCTCACACAGGACCCGAGGAGCAGCTGCTGCCAGAGACACCCTGCTCCCCCTCTTCAGCTCCCCATTCTCCCCCACCCGCCCCAGCAGCCTGCATTGTGGAGTACGGGAAGGCCCTGGACATCAGCTACCTGCAGTATCTGTGGGAGGCCCACACCAACATCCTCCACTGCATGAGGGATTGCAGGGTGTGGTCAGCCCTCTATGACGGAGACTCACCTGACCCTGAGACCTTTCTGCAGAGTCTATCAGAGGAGAGCCAAGAAAACTCAGGTCACCCAGAGGCCAGACTCCCACAGCAGAGTGTTCGGATATCAGGGCAGACAAAGGACAAGAGCCAGTCAGAACTGGAATGGGATGACAGCTATGACACTGGTATCTCTTCAGGGGCAGATGTGGGCTCCCCTGGGCCTGATGATGAGGTGGAGACCCCGGCCCCACCAGCACCTATTGATCCCCCCAAACACATCCAAGAGATGAAGAAGAATGCCATCCTCCTCTTCAAGGGGTCCTACATTGAAGAGTCAGACTTCCAGGATGATGTGATGGTATACAGGCTATGTGCTGAGAAGGATGCAGAGGACACCGCAGAGCCACAGGGAGACACCGAGGAGCCACAGGAGGACACCATGGAGCCGCAGGACACCATAGAGCCGCAGGAGGACAGCTCAGAGCTGCAGGGGGACACTGCAGAGCTGCAAGGGGACACCTCGGAGCAGCAGGAGGACACCTGGGAGCCACAGGGGGACACCGCAGACCCACCCACTGAGGCTCAGCCCCAGCTGGAAGCCCAGAGTCTCCCCACAAGCAATGGACCTCTCTCTAGTCCTGATCCTGAGGCAGAGTCACAACCCAGCAGGGAGAGTTCAGACCTGTGTCAGAACACGTTCTCAGAAGCCAAGCCAGAGAATGGGCCTGGTGTAGCCTTAGCGTCAGACTCGGAGTTGACAGCCCCCACGTTGGAGGCAGAACCCCAGTCAGAATTGGCGGTTGCCAGCACAGAGGGTGAAGATTTCATAGCACAGTACGACCAGATCATTCAAGAACTGGACTCTGGCACTGAGGGCTCGACGGAGCAGAGCGTCCCTACCTCAGAGCCATTGCTTCTTACACAGCAGGAAGAAAGCAGGGAAGAGTGCAAAGTGGAGGAGGAGGATGACTTCGACTCCCTCATGGCGGCCACACCTGCCGTGGAGGCCGGGCCATCCCCATTTCGTGTTGGAGAGGACACTGCCTTTACCAGCCGCCATCCCATGAGGACTCAGAGCACACCGTTCACAGGTGACAACCTTAAGTGGCTTTGTGGTTTCAGCTTTTGAGAGTGCTTGTGCTATGGCAAGAGAAAAGTGTGGAAGCAGAAGGTGAGGGTGTCCATTCACCTAACAGGAGTGCCATGTCTTTGTAAGCAGTGAGGGGACAGCCATGCTGTGCCGTTCCTACTATGATGGATTTGTTTAGCAAGCCAGGCTTTAAGTTCTGACGTTCTTGGTAAAGTCATAAGCCTGATTAGACCATACCAGAATCGAGTAATTATTTAAGCTGCATTTCCTTGAATCTAATTTGTTTTTTACCCTAACACTTACCTGCGTGTGTATTGTTTTTTAAAAAAAATTACTCTGTTATTAGAGGACATGCATGGAGAGACATCAGTTCTGTGTCTGTTCCTAGTGGCCAAGCAGTGACGTCATGCTTAAAACACTTGTAGGATGGCAGCTGGGCGAAAAGGGCCATCACCATTAGTTGGGCTTTTGCCCTAAAGGAAAGGCTCAACACCTCAAAATAAAACTAGGTTCACAGGTACTAACCATGTTCCCAAAAACATGTGTTCCAGTGCTAACAGTGCCAGCAGCAGGGAGGACCTATGTAAGAGGCAAAGGGCTGGGCTGGGCTATAAAGTGAGTGGATCAGCCGAGGAAGCATGAGAGAACGTCATTAACTAACTATTTTAATCCACAAGTCTGCAGATAGTAGCACAGAGGGGATTCCCACAGATAAGTGCTCAGTGTGCCACGGAAGGCGGGAGTGGGAAGCCTGGGTGGCAGGTGATAGCAAACACAAGTCCTGAAAGTAGCTGGTGACACAGGGACAGACAGTGGCCCTGCGCTACACTCTGGGTGTACCCTTGCTCTACTCTTCCCAGGTGTGGGACTTTGACACACACTTACCTCCACAGCCCTGTGAGGACATACAGACAGGTAGACAGACAGTAGGAAGGGCCGCTATTGTCCCTTCTCGTGGCCTCCTGAGACTTGGAGGAGCTTGGTGAGGTAGGACAGTGTTCCCACCTTCCAAGACTCCCACAGGCAGATTAAAAAATAAAGGTTGCCTTCTGGCCCGTTCACAGAGATCTGCTGTGATTTCAAGGGGCCTCCCTACTTGTCTCCCCCAATATTTATTCATTTATTTACTGATGCCTGAAGATTATTTAAACAGGGAGACAGCTTTTAATTCCACAATTATCAGGCCTGAGCTTCTAGCTGAGATAACATTTCGGTGTGAACAAGTTTTAATTAAAATTCAGCCAGTCAGTCAATCATAAGTTAAAAGGTTTTGATCATCTTAGGTCTCCCAGTTGATGGGGGAAGGGACAGCGCTGGGGGAGCTGAGTGAGGGAAAGAGGCCTATCCTCCTGACACACTCAACAGGGAGAAGTCCGAATGAGCTGCAACATGGGACATGTGGGACATGGGGACCAAGTCCTGGCTAATGAAGGCTGCCTCTTAGGGTGCCAGCTTTCTGACAAAAGAGTTACATCCCTGGGGAGTATGTAACTCAGGGAAGAAGTACAACTTAGGGAAAGCCTAGAAAACAACACTATCACTAACAAGATTGTGTATGTGTCGTCCCCTGTGGGCTGATCAGACACAAGCTCCTTGGTGCGCGTGGTCTCCGTAAGGAAAGCCTTATCTTTTCCCCTTCCTCTTTACGGAACATGTACACATGTCAGGAAGCATCTCTCCTTGTGTGAGTCCTGTAGTTCCCAAACTTCTAAGTATGGGCTGAGGCATTGGCTCACCCTTCCCTCTCTCATCATGAGGAATCGTGAGCAACCATCAGAAGAAATGAATTCTGCCGAGATGATTTTGCTTCCTAGAAAACTCACAGGATTCCATTTTTCTAATTTAATTAATTTATGAATCTAACATTTTTTTTAAAATCAAGCCTGTAATATTTGGTGAACTGTATATATAAGACCTAAAGACACAGAATATACAGTCCTTCTCAAAGATGCCAGCAAAGAACTTTGTTTGCAGTGGGAAGTGGGTATCAGCCATTGTGTTCCAGGTTGGAAGGGAGCCTAGAGGAGGGAGGACACAGTATCACCACAGGGGCTCTGCTTTGAGGGGGAGTCCGAGAGGGGAGCAGCACTGTGAGGCTTTGCCTGCAGAGACATGTCTGCTTACTGTAGACAGGACACTAAGACAAACAAAGGAAACACATCTGTCCAACTGTAGCGTGCTGACCAGTGCGTTTGTTGGGGTTCCACATGAGGCGTTTAGGAAGGGTTCCTTACGTGAGTGTGGGTGCAGCCCATCCACATGAGCAGTACCTCACATCAGCTCAAGGGCCTTACATAACCCGCAGGCAGCTACACTAAACAGCCTCCTCTCCTAGAGCAATCACTAACCACTCAGAGAACTTTGGGAAGAAGCCTCCCGAGTCTTGCAGGTTCATGGATTTTCTGAGCCTTATAAAGTCCCTGGAGCCTACCTGAGGAGATGGCTACACATCCAGCGGACAGTGTCCAGGCAGAGTACATGGAAGTGAGGAGCACGGATCTCCCAGGGCAGAGAGGTGGGAAAGGAGGCCCCGCGAGCACTTGGGGTCTGCTTAGCAGGGGTGTTTGGACCAAGCTGAAGAACGGGATCTTGTACCCTTGGCCTAAGCTTTAAAGTTGGGGTGTGTCATGCTGGGATCTGAAGGAGCAGCCTTAATGGTGTTCTGAGATTGTGGGGATGGGAGAGGTGGCTGCAAGAACAAGTGAAGATGTGTTTATTATTAAGGCCATTGTCTCCATTGCTGCCATTGCCTGGGCCTGGCCACTCTGTTTCTAGAGCCACACCCACAGCTGTATCCATATTCCGTGACACACATATGCACGTCCATCCATCTATACATGTGTACACAGGCACACATATCTATGTACACACATACCCACATGAGGATGTTCACTGCAGTGTTGTTTACAATAGAGAAAGAACGGAAAGAACTCAACTATCCCCCAGTAGGAGACCAGACTGCTTATGCAACACTCTAAACAACCAAATATTCTGTAGCCTTGAGACCATTTAGGCAGCTTTCTGTGATGTGTGGAACACTCTGCAGGACATATTGTTAAGTGAAAAAGAAGTCTATACAATAGAGGATAGCTAATGCTGTCTTTGTTTAAAAACCATGATATTAAAAGACAGACAGACAGACAGACAGACAGACAGACAGACAGACAGACACAGACACACAGACACACACACACCCCTGGGATTATGATGCTGGCCAACAGCTCTAGAAACAGTTGGTCCAAATTGAAATTCTGACTCCATTATTTACGAGTTGTTTGTATTTAACCTTCTGCCTTATCTTTAAATGAGGATGAATACATTCATCCTAGGATGATTTTATCGAGTGAATCAGGAGAAGCACTTGGAATTCTGGCTTCTGCATAGGAACAATAAGTCAGATATTACTTTATTGTATATATACATTTCTGTAATATACTAGAATCTGTAACAAGAATTTTTTTCCAGGAGGTAGCTTGTTTTACAAGCCTTTGTATTTTAAAGGTGTACATATATGTGTGTGAGTTTATATATGTATATATTTTGCAGTTTTACTCTCTGTTAAAATAGAAAGTCTGTTGTTAGAGTCCAGGCAGGATGTGAAAGGACTCTGTCGAAGGCAGTGATACAGAGATAGAAGTGAAGGTGTACGGTTAGATGTTTCCAAGGTTGGGTTTGTGAACAGGGCTAAGTCACAGAGTCGACGACAACTTTGGTTTCAGAACAGACATGCAGGGAACAGACTGGGTACAGGGAAGGGGCTAAGCATCGGAAGGAAAGGAAGTGAGAGCTAGGGAGGGAAAGTAGGAGGTCACGGTCTCTCTGGGGATTTAAATATTCTATGAGTTCTGTGCATCAGCTTTGCAGGGCTGTGGAAGTGCTGAGATCCTCAGCTGTGTTCTGTCTCACTGTTCCAGAGGACTCAGCCCCACTGCCTTCAGTCCTGAGGTAAGATAGCACTGCATCCTGGGTAGGATGTGGTCCAGGAGCTCATCTCATTGTACCATGGGAACAGAAAGGAACAAGGAAGATCAGGGTCCCAGCATCCCCCTCAAAGGCCTGCCTCTGGTGACCCAACTTCCTTCTGCAAGGCTCTACTTCCTAAAGTTCCACCACCTCCTAACAGTGCCACGAAGGGGACCCTGCCTTCAATAGCTACATGGGCTGTTCATGTCCCCCTTGTAGTAGATACATGAGGATATCCAAAATTTAGACTAGCGGGTAGGAGCTTACTGTCCTCCCAGGAGTAGAGGGAAAAGTATTCTCCTTCTACTCCCAAGGTTGCCTGTGGCTTTCTGAGTGTAGCATCATCTTCTGATTCTCAGAAGCGTACGGTTCCCCTGGCAACTGCTTTTTGTTAAGCAGCTTTCTTTGATGTGCTAGAAGCCAGCTAAGAATAAAGTCAGGATTCAGAGAGTTTAATGTATTTTTTCCATTGCCCATGCCTAAGACCAATAGCAACATTGGTGGATTACGGTGGCGGTCTCCTGGCTGTCAATGCACTGTTACTCAGGTGAGATGCTGATGGGATAACCTTATTCCCCACCATGCATGGGACTTGTGCTCTTCATCCCCCTTGGAGCCAGTGATGAACTGTACATGTCTACCCTAGACATGGAAAGCTGTCAAACTTATGTTTGTAGGTAGGATGGCTGGATTCAGACGAGATTCTGGGGCCAGAGAAAGGAAGTCAAACACTCACATGAGGAGCATGTTTTGCTGAGTGTTCCACCTAGTCGATTATGATTTTATTAAGATCTTTTTCTTCATATGGAAAGAAACAGATAAGGAACAAGATGTTAGTGACTGGGGATGGACTGAGGGTATGACACGCAGACAGACACAGATAGACAGTCAGACAGAAAACTGGTTAGAGTAGAAGGTAAGGAAAGCAACTCAGAAAGCCAGAATTGTGCTGTGAGGGTGTAAGAACCCAGGTGACATTTCTAGGGTCCTTAAAGGGACAATCACTAGTTGCTTTCAGACTGTGGCTCCAGGGTGTGGGGTTTCTGGATATGTTTGGCAGACCCTCCCAGATTTGTCTGACAGAATTCTCCAAGGGTCATCGACCCCCTTTGGGTTCCTCACCCACTCACATAGAATGTAGATGAAGAGTTCTGCCAGCCCTTCCCAGGGCCAGTGTGGCATGTGAGGGGATCATACCTCCACAGAGGATCGCAGCATCGCCCTGTCACTCACCCATTCCGGTGCTTGGCATAGTTGTCTGTTCTCAGAGACCTTGCTTCCTTAGAAGGGATTTAGCTGCTGGCAGAGTTCTGCATGAAGAATCTCGAGATGAAGTGTGTTTGTGTTAGACTCACGCTAATGGTGGTGAAGTGTTCATAAGGCGTGTTTATCTATCAAGGGCTATGTGCCTGTGCTATAAATATGCTGCAGCTTAGTGGCAGCATCAATGGCTCCACTGGGGGAAATGCAGAATCCCCATCGATCTTGCTTAATGGAACACTTTTATGGCAAAAATTTAAAACATCTTCAAGTAATTTTATTAATTCCAGATTTATTATTTTTTTTTGTTTTCCTTGCTCTCAGTAAACCAACACATAAACCATATTAACTTGCTACCAACCTGAAGCAGAAACAGCTTCTTCTTGCTTATATAGATATCTTTTATAAACTACTTTTTAAATCACAAGGCTTGTTTTTTGTTGTTGGTTTTGTTTTTTCTTTTGAGACCTCTATGTCACACTGGACCCCATTTCCTGAGACTGATCCTTCTCTCTGATCTGAAATGGAAAATGCAGATACCAAGTTGCCAGGAACAGCCAAGTCTCCAACCAGGACCTCGTCATTCACGCACGGACTCTCCTTCCCCTTCCTCCATACGACACTGAGGGAAAACCTCTCAGGCGTGTGCATGGGATGGGAAGTCCCTGGTCACATGTTGCTACTTAACATGACTCAACATGTTAGATATTCTCTACCAACATAAAAGCCTGTTGCTATGACACTTTCAGTGGCCTCTGACATCTGCGTGCAGTTCATAGCACAGAGAGACAGTGAATTGTTCGTTTCAACCGCTGACAGAATCAGAACTGAAGAACCCATGGGGAAAAGCAATGCGATTTTAACAAATTATTTGTTGTCTGAGCTCTTCAAGGTTCTTCAGAGCTTTCAAGGTACTCCAGGTGGTTGTGGAGGCAGGATGTCAACTCTCCTTTACAAGGAGAAGCAGACACATGTCCTCTGTGTCCACACCCTGGCTGTGGCACCCCAGTGACTTTGCAGCTCTGCAGACCCTTGTTCCTCATGTCTAGCCAACCCTGACACTCTGTCTGTCCTCCCTGCAGGCCCATTCATCAGCGTGGTCCTGTCAAAGCTGGAGAACATGCTGGAGAACTCTCTACACGTCAACTTGCTTCTCATCGGCATCATCACCCAGCTGGCCAGCTACCCGCAGCCACTCCTTCGCTCCTTTCTCCTCAACACCAACATGGTCTTCCAGCCCAGTGTCCGTTCGCTCTACCAGGTGTGTTATAGTCACGCCTATTCCCTTTGTCCTTCCCTTCCTCTCAGGACTTTGTTATTTTTCAAATTCTCCATGTCCCAATTAACTTGGTTCCCTTCCTGTCCCAGCAGGTTGGTTGTATAGACTATTCTAGACAAGCAGCAATGCTTCATTTGGTTTGATGTTTTGAAGAGTTCCTTACCAGGAACACAGGCAGTTAAAAATGAGCAAATGTTCAATACCATAACAGTCCCTGTAATGAGGGATGGACCCAAAAGATGTATCGGTGACTGAGAGCGGACTCGGGCTGAGGAGTAATAGCATCATTAATGTGTTTTTTGACAGGTCCTTGCATCGGTGAAAAACAAGATCGAGCAGTTTGCTTCTGTGGAGAGAGACTTCCCGGGCCTCCTCATCCAAGCTCAGCAGTACCTGCTCTTCCGGGTGGACATGTCTGACATGGCCCCTGTGGCACTCACCAAAGGTCAGCCAGCTTTCTCCACTATGCCTGTCTTAGCCTGTCCCCCACATTTTGTTTGCAGGTGTTCTTGGCATCTGGAACCTATAAGCATCAAAGAACATTTTTGTTTGTGTCCATGCCAGAACCACCTCTTTCTAGTGTTCTCCAATCTAAAAGGAAGTGCTCCTGCTCCCAGGCCTGCCCTGGCCTTACCCTCCATGGAGGATCTGTCTGCCCATCCATTTTCCTAGCTGAGATGGTTTGAGGAAGGAGCAGACATGAGATGTTGACAAACTGCAGTATATCAGCCCCCACAGACTCCAGGGAGGCATCACGTGCACTCCTAGAACCATCCTTTGGCTGTCCCTGCCCTGCAGATGGCATCTGTTCTCTTTATTATATTTTTAGAGCATTTTGTACCAAAAACTAAACGTGTTTCAGGACTCCAGGAGGCGGACACTGTTTGTTCGGATGAGGATGTGTAGTTTACCCTCAGCAATTCCTGCTTCGCTCAGCAAAGGGGAGGTGTTAGGTGGGTCATGGCAGGACAGAGAGAAGTGGGTGGCATCGGGGTGTGACAGAGGAGAGCTGAGAATAGCCCGAGGTCCGGCGAGTACTGCTGTGTGGCCTGGTTTCTGGTTAAACAAATCTGATGGCCATCGTCTCCTCAGCTGTGACGTTGGCAGGCCCTGGCGAGCACAAACAAGCAAATGTCCAGTATTGTTGTGGCCTGCCTGGCCATGCTTGTCTAGGTGTGGGACAAAGCTTCCGGGAGGCAGCTGAGCAGTGGGGAAACTGGGGCCTACGAGCTATGGCAGGTGACCAGAAACAAGGCTGGGTATGAGAGGCAGAAGTGTGACTCTGAGAGAGATTGACACCTTCATAAGAAGCTCAGAAGAGCCCAGCCCTGTGTGTGGCTACATAGCTCCTGTCTCTAGTGTCTGCTATGTTATCCTGGTCACTTTGCTTCACTGGGTCTTATGTTCCTGTTTTTGGAGGTGGGGCTAGGCATGAGCCCAAGGCCTCCAGCATGTTAAGCGCACACACACACACACACACACACACACACACACACACACACACACAACCACTCAGCAACACTCTCAGCTCCCCTCTTGACAGTTAAAGGAAGGTTTGCTCATCTCTCGGGCACTCTCTGGCCACAGCAGGAACCCTGGTTGTGGTTCTTCTGGGGCACTATATGGCAGATTTTAGAAGAAAGTTGGGCCAAGTACCACTGGTAAAATGAAGGGCCAGGTTTTAACTTTGTTAGAATTCAAAACGAGAAGGTAAGGCCATTGTGGGAGAGAGGGCTGTGTGCAGAGGGTGGGAAGGTGGGCCTTCACTCTGGGCCTTCACCCTTTGCCCAGCCCTGCTGCCTGGAGAGGAACAGAACCTTTGTCCTGCCCAGCTTCTGAAGTCCTCTGTGTTAGTCTTTGACACTGTCTGCAGCAGCTTTTCAGATGCAGGCACCATTTCAGAAGCCAGCCCTAGCCCTGATGTTGATGTGCACTCCGTTCTCCCTAGCTCTCCCTTTGAGTGCTGCGCATGCTTGTTGGGCCCTTTTGTAATTCAGGTGCCTGCAGCCAGAGCTGCTTCCCCAGTCAGCATCTGCATTCTTTATTTATTTATTTATTATTTATTTATTTATTTATTTATTTATTTATGTATTTATTTATTCCAACATTTATTAGATAATTTCTTCATTTACATTAACTTCCTGGTGTCCCTTCTGAAAAGCTAGCCTCCTCAGGGACCAGATCATTGGCTCCTGAGGTTTAGTTACTTTTTCAGCAGAAAGAAGAAAAAGGAGGAAGAGGGAGGAGGAGGAGGAGGGAGAAAAGGAGGAGGAAGAAGAAAGAACTCCCACTCAAA
Source organism: Mus minutoides (assembly GCA_902729485.2). Lineage (NCBI taxonomy): Eukaryota > Metazoa > Chordata > Mammalia > Rodentia > Muridae > Mus > Mus minutoides. The sequence goes on along the minus strand of LR750100.1, from coordinate 471,641 downwards.
TACATTAAAACTACACAATAATAGTGCCATGACCCGACTTAATTTAAAGACTCCTTTAGCTGAGCTAGGATTCTAGAAGGTGGCTAGATGTTAACCCATTTTACAGCAAATGAAGCAGACTTGGTGATCCAGGGTAATCAGTCAAATCTGCTTGCTTGTGACACACTGAAAGGCCATCTCCTGGTGGTAAGCCAGCTCGGGCCACCCCAGGGGCTGCTGGAACTGCCTGAAGGATGTCCCTGTAAGTCTTTGGACCCCTTTGCTGTTCTTCTGTGTCATGAACAATGATTTGTGGATTCAAGCTGGGCAGGCAAACCTTAGCAGTGACATCTCTAATTCACAAGTCATGCTAAATTTTAAAAAATCCACAAAGAGCATGGTTTAGTGAGCAGGGGTGGGTTTGAGTTGGGAAGCTGGAAGTTAGGCATGAGAGGCAGCTCTAAGGAGAAGCTGAGTGTGGAGGTGTGGGTCACTTCCTTGGTCACACATTCTGCAAAGTGTTGTAGGCTCCCTGGATAGACTGGCCAGGGGCTGTGAGACATTCTCAGGGGGCTTGGCTCGCCTCCAGTGAGTGGGGCAGGGACCGGGGCAGGAAACCGGGGCAGAGAGGGACTTGTGGGAAGAGAGTGGCAGCTGAAGTAAGTCGCATGCAGTCTAGTGGCCCCTGTGTATTCCATACCCAGTGACTCATTTGATCATTATATCAATGCCATGAGCTCCTGACAGTCAGAGGAAGTGAGAGCACAGAGAGGTGAAGCCACTTGCCTGGAGTAGCCCAGCTGGTATGTAGGTCACAGAATCTGTGCTCTTAGCTATAGTCCCAGTGCCTCTGAAGCTTAGTAAGATGTGGGTGAATGGAAATGTGGGGATGGAGCTACAGAGGGCGAGGCAGCCAGCACAACATAGACTCCGGTCTGGGTGTTCTGATCCCCAGTGAGCTCTGATGGCCTGTGGAAGAGCCAAAGTGTTTGAAGACCAGTGTGGGTGGGTCACCAACACTGACCTTGGGCATTGTCTGCATTGTTAATACCCCTGCCAGGGCACAAGAGGGAGCTCTGATGAGAGGTAGTAGGAGACAGATTCTCAACAACTTCTCTGTGACACGAACTGTGATACGCTCTTATCCAAAAGGATATTTAAAGCAGCAAAGTAGAGGATTTTTTTTAACACTAAAGACTATAGTAGTGAGATGTAAAAAGTACTATAAATGTCAAGAATTTTTAGTGCTGTCGTTAAGCAACACTCTGAAAAGTGTTGAAAAATGGGGCTGAATTCTAAAAAGCAGCCAGAATAATGAAGAGCCTGGATACCATGATTTTGGAGGGGTGATGGGATCATTTGGGGGGAGGGCAGAAGGTGGCATAAATAACTCCTACAAACGTGAGGGCTGGAGAGCTCAGGAATCAGTCAGGGAGATTGAACCATTTTAATTAGGAGAACTGATTTGGTATAAAAATGCAAATCAGCTGGATGTGTTGGATTCTGGGCTAGTGCCATCTTAGATTTACGTTGCTGAGGCAGACACAGGCCCCTGGTGCTCTCTCTAAGTGCTGGCTGTCCAAGCCCTTTGTTGCCATTAGATCCTGATGGCTGTGTGAATTCTTAGCCTGGTCCTCCCCATTATCTCTGGTGATCTCTTACTCTTCTTGTGTTCCGGAGGCTAGAGGACCCAGACAGAATGGGCTGGGGTTTCTGGGAAGCTGAGGTCAGAGCAATAGCTGCAGAAGACAAGAATTTAAGAGCTACACCTGGTGACCAGGGTGGCCCGGCAGGAGTAGAGTAGTTGGCTCAGTATTGGGTGTCAGGGGAGCAGAGGGGCCACAGGTGTGTTTGGTAGATTTCCCATGAGCCCAGTCTCCACTCAACTGACAGCAGTGGTAGCAGGAGCTATTGGAAGTCAGTCTGTCTGCCAACTGTGTCCGTCCATCCATCCATCCAGTCAGGGATTTCCTGTTGCCCAGGTTGATCTTGAACTACTGAGTCACATGACCCTTCTTCCTTGGCCTCCCAGATAATCAGGACTTCAGGGTTCCAGCACAGTGTCTAGCTGGGAATTTCTTGCCAACCCAGCAGTATTATTGCCACATTTCATCCCCTGTATGTGATTTCAGGCAGACAGTTCTGTGTTACAAGCTGAGTGCTAGCCATGACAAGCTGGACAAGCTTGGCATGGAGAACACCAGGTCTGTGTGCAGATCTAGTCAGGAGAGGAACTGCACCATGACTATTCCCTCCATGAATCCACTTGTCCCTCACACACACTTGTCATTTAAGAGTCCCAGAACTGTCTTCCTTCTGTTTTCAGATCCCATTCAGGAGATCTCCAGGCCAGAAAGTGACAAGACCCTTTTGGATGGCCCTCCACGTGTGCTTCAGCCCTTCCTAGGCAACAGAGCCAAGGTGACCAGGGCACCCCCAAACCTGCCTCTGCCAGTGAAGAACACCATGCTGGCTGCTGCTCTCTTCCCAGAGTTCCTGAAGGAGCTGGCAGCCTTGGCCCAAGAACACTCCATTCTGTGTTACAAGATCCTGGGGGACTTTGAAGACTCTTGCTGTTAGCTTTTTATACTATTTTCATAGAGATTTGGTTTTATAAGGTTATAGTGTCTTGACTGAATGTTAAATGCAAAGCTGCTTATCAGAAATGTCTACTTTGATATTTCCTGACAATACTTGATTTATAGGGAGGGTTTTTGGTACACCTCCTCTCCCCAGCCGGGTCGCCCCTTGTTACACAGAATGTCTTGTGAGATGGCCGTCTCCTTGGCAGGCTCTTCTGCTGTGTTTCCTCTTCAGACGGTTTGTAGTTGTTCTCCCACACCCTCAGTTTGTAGCTCAGATGCCATGGAGCACACACCGAGGTTTGGGGGTCAGGTCCTCAGCAGTCTCGGGGAGCTCCTCCACGGTGGCACACACATGCCTGGCAGCCTCTGCGAGAAGTGAAATGTAAGAACGGAGCTCCTCCTGCCACACAGGACACATCATTGGCTGCTCTGAATTTTACTTCTAGGACTTGCAATCTCTCCATACCTATTGCCTTAATGTTGTGGGAAAATCCCCAAGCCCCAGCTGCCTGCCCAAAAATTCACACAGAGAGAATCTGGAATGCAGGATTTTTTTTTCCTTGTTGCTTGAGAGCTGTTCTAATCACTGGAGCACAACCAAAACTCAAGACAGCCTTAATTCAGTAAGATTTGCACAAAAGTAAGCATACCTATGCAAACTTTGGATCTTAGGCATTTGATCAGATGGAAAAAAGTGTGGTGTCATATACTTATGTTAAAAAAACATTATTGTTTAAGTGTCTTATGAAAACAAACGTTAACTTGTGATGCAAAGAGAATTTTTTTGGTTGGGGGTGTGCAGAGCTTGAACTGGGTGCAAAAGATAAAATTCTGCTAACTGTAACCCAAGAAACTCTGGCTCTTATGTTACTAATATGTTGCCCTTGTAGAGAAACGAGCACTGTTCAGCCCATGTCGGCAGCTGGGACGGAGATGCATACAGGTCACAGGGAGCTTGTGAAGCCAAGTGCCTGCTGGTGACTCCCTCCCCACGGCCATGCTGCATGCCAAGTATCCAGTGGTGGAGGATGCCCCAGTTGGGACGTACTGGCATCTCTGGCTGCTTGCCAGCCTGCAGACAGACACGCGTGCACACACCCACACCCTGAGACCACAACTTGCATTTATGAATATTAAAGTCACCTTATGTTCTGGGCCTGGCTCAAGTGAGGTGGGGAGGGAAGCACTGACTAGCTCTCTGTTCCTCGTGGGCATCTGTGCTGAGCCCCATCGGCTGTGCCTCAGGAACACTAGTTTGTCAGTCAGGTCCCTGGTACTAGGAGAGCGAGGGGAAAAGAATCAGCTCTGAGGCACTGCGGGCCTTCACAGGATCTTCAAATAGCTTTAGATTGAGAAAGCTGGAGAGCTAGCCCATGAGTGAATGCCCAAGTAGATCTGGCTGAGGCCGGGTGACAGTGTGTCATAGCTTAAACAAGAAACCCCCTTACCCGTTCATGGAACATTGCTGACTTTACATGTATTTAGTAAGCCAGTTTGCCCAGCCATGGTGCATCAGGCAGCATGTGGAAGGCACAGTAAACTGGCCTGCTCTTGCCCTCCCGATTCGTGCCCCACAAGTCTCCATTAGAAGACAGTAGCTTCAGCTAGTGAGAGAGGAGAAGCTAAAGGAACTGGCTTTCCTTTAAACCCCACTTTGTCTGTGCTTTCCAAGTCAATGAATGCTGAAGCCATATCTGCAAATGGTGTTCTTTAGCTCTGTGGTTTTATGCTCATCTCCATTTTCTGGTGTCAGTGTTGATTCTTCTCAAGTCCATATTTCTCCTCCCTTTTAATATGTTAAGTAAGCATGCTGCTACTTACCCATTTCACATACTTATTATACACCCCAGAGTCCCCTTTATGGAAGGTGCCTACTGGGAAAGAGTGACACCCCCCCCCCCCCAGTACTGATGCAAACTTAGGTTAAAAGAGGGCATGGATGACTGACAGATCTGAGTTAAGGGGATCAGAACACCTAGGATGGGATGTTGTTAGCAAACTCATTTGACACCTCTTCTCTGACTCCCTCCATTTGTTCCTGAGTCCGGACATCTTCCCTCAGACGGCTGTGTTGAGAGCTTTACAAAATAGAAATTATCTGAGAATAGAGCATGGTGCACCTCAGGGCCCATGCAGTTGAGCTAAGTAGTCAGGAATGGTGTGGACATGCCAAGAGCAGATCTGAGCTACAGACAGGGGAAGGGCAAGTCCTGATGATGTGAAGAGTGAACACTGCTTTAGGCAGTTCATGGCAGTTCTTTGTAGGGACATAAGTGTCATGAGGTAGGTTACTTTTAGTTCTGAAATTTACAGGTTGAAGCCATATATATATATATATATATATATATATATATATATATATATATATATAATATGGAATATTTAGAGAGATCTGACATGTTTAGAACATGCCCCAGGGACTCTGTCCTCTACCCTGTGACAGGTGTCATATCAGCTGCCATGCTTGAGGAATAACAGTAGATACAGATCCTGGCACAGATCCTGGATTGGCGTCACAATGTCTAGGCTGACCGGCCTCAGCAGGGACAGGGAGTGGAGGGTTTCTGGAACATCACAACATTAACCTGGATCCATAATTCAGGGTCTGCTTTAAAGGTCTAGACTGAGTTTTATGGTTCAAAATGCATGAGCGCACAGGGACAGTTAAAATTGATTTTGAAAATAGCCAGGTAAATGTAAAAAATTTAACGAAATCCGGTGTAGTTTCAGCCTAAGACACAATTTCATGGGATGAAATACAGTCTCCCAGATAGGAAGTACAGTTGCAAGAACAACTAATTAAGATGGTTTTATTATTAAACCCTTCCTCTCTCTGGCAGAGCCATGTGACATGGTCCTCATCTGGTTCAGCATTGTTGTGGAAAGTACCTGCTGGGTAGAGCTGGAGCCTGCTGTGTGGCAGGGGTATACACAGCCACACAGGTGCTCTGCAGGTCCTTGCAAGCAATGGGCTGTCCTTGGCAGGTGGCCTTTTATTTAGCTTAGATGTAGCTGTTGATTGTTTTCCAATTAAGACATCCTGAGGTGGGGTGTTGTCAGCAAAGCATCCTCCTGAAAAAAGAATCTAGAGACTGACCCGTGAAGGTCTGGGTTTCTCTAGTTTGGGCAGCCAGTGATACTCAGGGCCAGCAGTTATTTGCATCTCTGTAGTAGTCATGTGGGTTTGCTTCCAGTTCCATTTAGAGGTCTAAAGTTGTGATGTGGCTACCCATTCTGGATCAGTGTATCCCAGGTTGCTATCAGTAGGGAAGTCTAGCCCATGGTGGGGTGCGGCGTGCCTCCCTGCCTCCGTCGACCAGCAAGAAAGTCACACCACCACCAGGATCTTCTCAGTCAGCTTTATTCAGGAGCACCTTGCTTGTAGATTCCCAGGACCCTGGACAGCAGCAGAGCTGCTGCTTTTATAGTCTCCCAGGGAGGGGGAGGGGGTGTCGTAGTGGTTGCGGATTGGTGCACCAAGCCACACCCATTAGCATATTGCCCATTCATTGGTGTCACAAGCAGTGCCTCATTAGCATATTTTCCCTTCGGGAGGGGCTACTGCTTGAGGAGGGCCTGAGGAGAGAGCTGCGCATGTGCACTAGGCCTGCCAGTCCTGCGCCATCTTGTAATGGGGCAGAGCCGCAGGCTCTCCCGGAGCCGGACAGCCTTGCCGGTCAGAGCCGAGGGGGCGCGTCCGCCGGCGGTCAGAGCCAGGCGGTGCCTCCTACATGGAGCATGTCACAGACATGATGTTAAATATGACTATGTTCCAATTTTCATTTAAGGGCAGCCTAGTTCAACTGCTAATTAGCAGCTGTGTGTTTGCAGGACTGGCTGTCAAGCTTGCCATCTTTATGAGATGCTTTCCTGTAGGACAGCTATTATTGCATAGGCCACTTCAAGTCACTGGCCCAGGACAGCCTAATGTACAGTTTGCTGCAACCCCCAAGTCATCTCTGCAGTTAGCATTTCCTGAGGCCGTGGCTCCTGGGGCAGCTGAGGCCACAACAGCTTTAAACCATTAGGGAGCTATCTTAGCCCCTTTCTGAGTCAGCCACCAGTCTGTGCATCATTCCCCATCACATCTCAGCTTGGAACAACTTGTCAAGAGTAGTCCACCATTAAGTCTGTCAAGGGAGGAGACATTTTAAGAGAACAGAGTTGGCTTCTTCTTCTTTTAGGATAACCATCATAAACCTAATGCCTCACAAGAAGCTCTTAGAGGACTCAGAATGGCTTCTGGGACCATTCTGCCTCGGCAAATCCCTTCTCCATTCAGGCATTTATTAGTCCAGCACTTGTTTCGGAGGACAGATTATCTCGGCAGCTCATTAACTGGATAAACAGGGCTTTCACAAGAGATGTTCTGTGAGGCTCTTTAGGGATGAGGGCCATGGGGGAGGGAGAGGAAGGCACAATGGGTAGATGGGTGGATTTCTGCTCTCACAACCCTTAGCTAGGACTGATCACAAGAAGTTGTGTTCTGGGTTCTTGTCTTTGAAGGGGTGAGTTAGCCCCGGACACTGTTACCCACACAAACCTGACCAGAGAATTCTGTCCCTGTGTACTTGGTGTTCATTTCATGGCTCTTTTATGGAGTTTAAATGAGCTGTGTCACTTCAGAACCTGAACAGATGACGGAAGTACTCAGGCCAGATTATAAATGTCACTGAGCTGAGGCTGCACAAGTCTGTCCTCCTTAGTATATCAAGTGACATTTTACTAGACAAGAACCACCAAAAGCCAGACCTCTTTTGTCCCTTGCAGACATTTTACAGAAGGGATCTGGTGCTGATTATCTTGTTTAAAAGACTTCTGCCTAGCCATGAGCTGGGGAGCCAGTGAAAGAGGCCTTAAAGCACATGCCTTCTACCTCTCTGCCCACAGCCACACTCCTTCTGGCAATGGGCAGATTACATGGCCTTCTGGGTGGAGCGGTTTTCCTTTCTTCCTCTTTACAGTCCTTGAAATGATAACTAAATCCAATCTAGTTGAAAGATATAATATAAACTGTAGGCCATGCCATAGGCTAGAATACTGAAATGGTCAACTTGAGGAGGTGCAAACCTTTCATGGTATGTTTCCAGATTACCAATAATTATGTTAAGGGATGGTGGTGGTATGGAACTCAGCTTGTAGAATACTGATAGTTTTTCTGTCTTTGCCTTGAGAGAAATGAACAAAATTCCACTCATGTCATTCATGAACCTAGCAGGTGCAAAGAGCTGGCTTTTTTGGATGGAGATGACCCAGAATCTAAAATCTTGGTAATTAGCAGTACATCTTTGCTCCATGGGTTAGATTAACTTATGTTCTGTGTTAGCCTCCACAAGGAACCTCAATCAGCCACGAAGCATTAGTGTACATGGTTTGGTCCTGAGCAGGTAGAGCTGACTCTGGGAGACTGAGAAATCAACAATTTGTAGCACTTTTTGCTACCAGCCATGGCTTCCAAGTCCCCTATCTGGCTACAGGTGTGTGGATGCCATTGACAGATGGCAGTGGCTTCAGCTATGGTGCCAACTCATACATTCTAATGAGACTTTCTCTAACAGACAAACAAACAAACAAACAAACAAACCAGAACACACTCATGATCATGCAAGATGGAGAGTCCTCTTTCACTGTGCCCATGGACCAGCAGAGCTATACTTTGTGCATCTTTTAAAATGTTTTATAAACACATCTTTCAAATGAATCTAGTCATATAGTTCATGGGTTTGGCTACTTCCCTAGTAGCTGTGGTTATGAGCTCAAAGCCTGCCTTAGGGTTTCAAGATGACCAAGAGAATGAGGCAGTTGACAGAGCTAGCAGGGAGGAAGGAGCCTTGGAAGGACTGTGTGCTGATGGCATCTCCTCTGGGAATACTCAGTCCATATGTGTTTTCCAACTGGTAAAATAGGTTTTGGAAATGACTTCCACTGAGCTGCCCATTTCACCACCCACTGGGGTGAGCCCAGGATGTTAGCTTTGTAAGTGCTTTCTGTAAGGCTTGATGACCAAGCCAGACAAATCATTTTCTGGTAAAAATGGAGGTTATAAGACTGAACCTTGCTGTTCTTTGAGATAAGGTCTGATCAGATTAGGATCTGAGCACCTCTGGCCACTGAAGTTCAGGCTTGTAGAGCAGCAGGTTTCTCCTTTCTCTCAGGCTAAACACCTGAACAGCCCGTTTCATCAGGGCAACACGTGGTCCATGGCTTCCTGAGAATGACATCCTAAAGTTACCTCCTCCTGCTTTTCTGAAACAGACCACAGAACTGATGTCCACACAGTCTCAGCTTTTGGCTGGGCAATGTTAGCAATGCTGGGAGCCATCTGGTGACGGGTGTGTCCACTTTCCTCCCATTCTTCAGTTGCCCTGGAATGATGGTGCCCAGCAATGTTCTTACCAGGCCTTAGAGTCTGGTCTAAGACGAGGGCCTCCGAGAGTTCCCCCTCTCTATCAGTCTGACAAACACTGCTAAAAAACATTTTCAGAACTAGTCATAAAGAGTGTGGCTGGTGTGAGGTACCAGACATGTAAGAAACAAGGGGGACATGCCATCCTAGGACTGAGGATTTTGGCAGCTGTACCACAGGACAGTTAAAGGTCAACATTCTGGTTTATTACAGTATAATCTTATTTTCCCAGGTAAAGCAACCTCATGATTCAGCTTTTCTCTTTATTTTTTTCTCTTTTTTTTTTTTTGGCCTAAGCATTGTGTATGGGAGGGGTGTAAACTATACAATCTCTTAAGCGGAAGTTAATTTTTATGTGCTATTTCAGTATATACTTTATTCATTAAATTTATCTGAGAACTTGTTTGCCACCTTAATTCGCTGGGAGCCGAGCAGGTGACAGTGCCTCCACTCAGCAGGTGAGTGCCCTCCCCGGCCTGAACATGATGCTCAGTTCTTTTGTTTACATCTTCACCAGCCCGTGTTTAGGTCTGAGCACACACACCCATGCTGCCGTGCTCTCGGGCTGTCTCCATTAGGATGGGGAGCACTGCTTGGCTGTAGGAAGCACCCACAGCACCTGAGGTAGAGACATGAACTTTATTCTGTGTAGAATTACGATTTCTTTAGTCACTGCTGCCACCACCATGGGGCCATTTCCAGACAGTGAGGCTGACACTCTGGCTGCTGGTCCTCCGTGATGGCTGCCTCTCAGGCCATGGGGTCTCAGAGGACACACACAGGTGTAAAGTCTCTCCTCCTAGGAAGTGTAGCTTGGCTAGGGACTAAGATACAACTTGTACAGCACATGAGTGCCAGCCCTCACAGGTCCCTCTTCTCAGAGCCCCACTGTCCTCCCTCCGGCAGAGGGACCCCACAGGTCTCACAGTGACAGCTTCCTCTCCAGTATTTCCTTTATCAGAGCTGGGTCTGCTCGGCTGAGGCTGGCTTTCCGGACCAACCCAATCAGCTTATTTATAGCTTTGGGGTTTCTTTCCTTCACATCCATCACCTGTAAAGACAGAAGTTAGAAGGTGAAAATGAAGAGACTCTGACCAAGAATCCTCAAGGTTTCCACTGACTGCAAATTAAATTCAGGTTCTTTCTTCCCTTCATGAAAGCTGTAAAATGAGGGAAGAGAGGAGGGGATTAACTTCTGAGCGCTTTCTAGGTTCCTGTCAAAGGGGATTTGGCTTCTCTGCCTTCTGATTAAAATGAGCAAGGGGACAGTAATGGGTCACAAGTGACACTGACAGCTGGCAACACTGGTGTGCGGGAACCAGAATGCTCTCCTCTGGAGCCACAAAGGAGCAACACAGGGGATCATCTCTGTGATTCCAAACATCCCATCGAATCAGGCAGGGTGCCTCTTAAATTCTCCAGGGCTGTGTGGCAGACACCCTTGCTCCCTGCCAACTAGAACTGCTCCTTAGAAAACAAACCTTTTAGGATGGCAGCTCACTCAGTGAGGGCTGAGCAGGTAGCGGGTGGTAAAGGCAGGCAGGAGGGGCTGAGCACCATCAGATAGCCCGGTGCTGGCCTCCCTCTGCAAGTGCCCTGAGTGACAGTGAGTGGGTTTGAGTGCCGCAGGACGACTCTGAAACCAAGTGTGCTCTTATCAGTCAGGGCAGATGAGATGGGAAGATGGGCACTGCTGGGATGCTGTGGGCTCATTTTCCTCATCAAGCGCTCTTCACAGAGCCTCAGTGTCCCTGCACACTGATGGGTGGGTGTGCACTGTTCTCAAAAAGATACTAGCAATTTTTCCCCACTGAAAAATATCTCTCTAGACAATATGATTAGACCTGGGGTGGGTTGGGAGGAAGGGAGCCCTGCAACTTGGCATGGTTTTTCTATCTTGTGCTATGCTAAGAACACAAAATGACTTGGTTTTCAGCCACGTTTCTGTCAAAAGATTTTCTCTGTAATTTACAGATCATTTTCCTCTCTGCATTTTCCCTCCTCTCAAAAGCCATAAAACTAAAGCATTTCTGGTCCTTTCCTTCCTCATAGCTGAAGGAGAGGTGGCCACAAAGAATGTAAATGGCAACTCTGGGAGAGTGACAGACCCTCAAGTTAAACTTGAGCTTGGATACTTGACCACACCCTTCAAACTGACTCCATAGAGAGCAGGCACTAGCAAAGAACTGTCCTCACAGGACCATGCAGCTGGGCATTTCATGTCGGTGGTCAACATCCTGGACATTTAACCACTGACGCACACACAGGACCGTGCAGCGGCGGTCGTCCTGGACATTTAACCACTGACGCACAAGTAGGGATTGATAGGGTTGGGAAGGGTCTGTGGCTGCAGCACAAACAGTGGACAGATGTCAAGCTGGCCCTCACTCCTGTTGCACACAAAGGACTTGCTCTTATTGTAAATAGTCACCACTTGGGGGTGTCCATCTATGGTGGCCTGGCAGAGCTCTTCCAGGGCCTCTTGATCCTGCAACAGCTCCAGCTGCTGTTCTGATACGATCTGTGCTGCTGTCTTCCCCTCCCCCTTCCACAGCTCCTCAAACACCTGCAGAAGAGAGGGAGAGAGGAATGTGAAGACCTGATGATTCTGCCACCTCCTTGTGCCTCTGTGCTGATGTGGAGGACAGGGAAGGGAGCTGCAGGCCCAATTAGCACCCAGATGGATGGCCTGGCCCAGGGAGAAGCCACCATCTCTCCCATAACCTTCCCCGAGGACTGGGAACACCTCCGCCTGGGGTTAGCTGGCTCCTCTCATGTAGAGGACAAGGACTCAGGTCACCAGGTGTGTCCCTGGTTGCTGACTCAAGCCAGGCAATCTGTCCTCCTCACAGAGGGCTGGCGATGGATCTAGCTTGAGTTCACTGAACTAACTAACGGAAGTGATGTTTTATAAAGGATAGGCCCACAAGCAGCAGGAGGGAGCCATTGCATGTACAGCCCAGAGCAGCCTGCTAGGAAGCAGGGCTGAGGGAGGCAGCGAAGTAACCCCATAATGAAGATATGAAATAGAAAACAACCAAAACCAAATCATAGCTCACAGGCTCTGGCCTCTCTTCCTCGTGTCCTATTGGGAGAGCTGAGCCCAATCTGACTAAAATAATTATCTGTCAATGACAGAGCCCAGAGAGGCTTTCAGTGTAGGCTATCTCGAGCTGCTCACAAGCAAGTCTGAGAGGCTTCTGCCCTATCCCTGCTTTATTTTGCTTAGCTAAGACCACAGGAGTACAGAGCTTGTTCTGCAATTATGGGGACCTGAGTTGGTCCCATCACTGAGCAGTTGGGGACAGGAGGATCCCTTCAGGTTGCTGGCCAGGTGGTCAGGCTAGAAAGCTGCAGATTCTGTGGGGTTCTTGCCTCAAAACCTAAGGTAGAGGACAACAGACATATGTGTGTCCAGCCCTTCCTACTACAGAAGTACTTGCTTATATTAATAAAAAAGCTAATGTTTATCAGTTCTATTTATCATAACCTGGTGAAGTTAACCCCCATCCTTCAGGGTCACCTGCACAAACCCCTTAAAATTCCTAGTTCAGACATCCAAAATCAGGAAAGGCCATCCTCAAGCCCAACTCAGAACAGCCTGGGGTCATTACCCACACGACCTGTCACAGAGAACTTGCAGGTAAGGAGGCAGAGCTGTTTAGTAAACAGAGAGAGGCACTCCTCTGGGCTCCTCACGACCATCCTGGGGTCACTGCGTCACTCCTGGGCCAGGGGACCCTGAACAGGCTGACAAAGGCATCTTTCTTTGCCTGGAGCCTAAGATCAAATACTGGTGGGTGCTGGGCCCACATCATCTGGTTGGAAAGCAGGGCTCTCTAGCACAGACACTTCTAAATGTTGAGGCTGCAGCTCTGGAGAAGGGCTGGCAGTACAGTCACTTCATTCAGCGATGTGGAGCATAGTGACACAGACACAAGCCAGGAGGCACAAATGGGGCAGTGATAGCCTATGTCCCTGGGAACTGAATCTATATTCTCCTTAACTGCTGCCCAACCATACAAGGAAACACACAGGCCCCTCCCTCACCTGTTGTTGCTCACCCTGGGCTTTTGAGTCAGGATAGGGAAGAACAGGATAGCCAGTTCAAGGGAACTGTCAGGGAAGAAGCCATGTTCCTACAGAGAAGGGACAGCCCTCTTGGTCAAAGGCAACTAACTATTCAAGAGGCTGTTCCAGTATGAAGAGACAAAGGCAACACAGTCCTTGATGGGGCAGGGCAGGATGAGGTGTGCAGAGAATGAAAGCACCTAGAGAGACTGCAGCCATGTGACACAGTATCAGTGCATGGTACTCTGTAACATTCCAACATTTCAAAAGCTCCTGGTGTTTTCTCTAAGACTCACTCCAGAGCACACAGAGGAAGATGGTTTAAATGGCACTAGGACTGTGTTAAATGTGGCTTTCATTTTTTTCAGATCCCCATTGCCTGGTCCCACTGAAGACTTAAATGGGCCATGCTCAGGAGCATGGGACCACCCACTTCCATCTAGACAGTCATAAGGATGCCACACACCCGGCATCATTTCCCCCGAGCTGCCTGGCCAGCAGTGGGGATGTAGCCTGGGACACCGAGGACTAAATGCAAGTTAGCTGTGAAGTTGATGGCTCTGGAGTCTGATGTGTCCCAGTTGGCTGTGTCTTTATGAGGAGAGGTGACAGGGCTGCCACCTGCCACTTGTATACACATGTCATTACCCACAGGACCTTGTCACAGAGAACTTACAGGGCAGCTACTTCCAGGTAAGGAGGCAGAGGAAGAGGACTGCAGGGTGCTTTTGTCTACAGTGTCCAGGAGGCTGAGCACCACCGCACACCATCTTCAGGTGCCCATTTCTGAAAAATAGGACTGCTTCATGGTGGACACCTCTTACTGCCCTGGCTCCAGGACGCTGAAGGACTAAAGCCATAAGCCTCAAAGGCACTGCTGGGACACCCAGGAGGACAAGGCAGTGACAGGGGAAAAGGACAGAACTAATTGGCCACAATGTCAGCAAGAAGCAGGTAGAGAAGGGATTAATAACAAAGTATAACACAGAGGAGGGAGTCTCGGGACAGGATGAAGCTCTACACATCTTTATTAGCAGTCAGCTGTGTACCTCCTGGTCCTCTAGCCATACGTGCCGTCTCTTCCTGCACTGACAGAGCAATGACAATCATCAACAGGAGAAATTTTTTTTCTGCCACACACTTTCTAAAACCTAAGGTATTGTTGGACTCTGTTAATGCATTAAAATTAATTATAACACATCTTTCTTTTTATTTAAGAGTTATAAAAATAAGATGCAAAAAGACATTTAACCCAAGTAGTAATTAGGGAAACCCATCTCTACCCTGTGAGCTATGACCTTACATTCAGGAACATGACTGCAATAAGAATCATGTGTGGTGCTGATGCCTGTAAAGCTAGCATTGAGGAGGCAGAGGCGGGAGGATCTCTGAAAGTGTGGGGATAGTATGGTGTACATTAGTGAGAAATCACAGAGGAGAACCCACTGTTAGCACTTAACTAAACCGGTGTAATTCCTAACTGTTTCTAAATACATATTCTTATAGATAAGGGCAGTTTTCAACCCTCATCAAAGAAGCATTTCTCTGGAGCAGACAGAAACCACTACAGAAAAACACAGCTGATTAAGATTAAAGCACAACTAATTTGGGGATGTTCAGCCCCTACTGACACATCTACAACTCTCCCACACTCAGGGCTCAGGGAACACTGCCAGAAGAGCAAGAAGGGTTGTGAGACTGGCTCTCCTAGAAATGACAGAGGAATGTCACCCATAAAACTCTTTACGACTGCAAGAACAAGACCTTAACAGTTACAACACCAAGACAAGCTATTGTGGAGGGCGGAAATCATACAGGTGCCCACCCTAGACAGAAGCCACAGGCAATTAACAACCACTGAGAGGAGGATTAGCTGTCTGCAGGAATGAGCCCCTGAGTGGTTATCCAATATCAAGTAATCCCTGAAAACATAAACAGTCTGTGTGATTGGCAGATCTGAGGAGGGATGTAAAGGCTGGCAGACACCAAGAGAAGCAGGGCAGAAGGCCACAGGAAGCTGTGTCTAGGAGGCCATAGTCCTAAACAGACATAATCAGAAATTATCTCCACCACAGTATGATAATCAAGCTGTCAAGCATTCAAGACCCAGTTAAATCCTGAGTTAAAAGCAGCCCTGTTAGAATTAGAGCAGGTTCCTCACAAGAAGCCTTTCAGACCAGGAGGAAGCAGAATGGAAAATCCTTAAAAACGAAAAATCCAAATAAGATTATTATGCTTATCACAGCTGTCCTTCAGAGTGAAGGACAAATAAAGGCCCTGCAGGACGAGGGAAAACCAACAAATCCTATGAGAGATGCTTGAGGAAACTAGGCATCAAGAAGTGAAAGACAGCCGGGCGTGGTGGCGCACGCCTTTAATCCCAGCACTTGGGAGGCAGAGGCAGGCGGATTTCTGAGTTCGAGCCCAGCCTGGTCTACAGAGTGAGTTCCAGGACAGCCAGGGCTATACAGAAAAACCCTGTCTCGAAAAACCAAAAAAAAAAAAAAGAAGTGAAAGACAGGCACCATCATATGCTATCATTAGCCAAGTAGCTAGAAAAGATGGGAAATATGTAAGAATCAAACTATCAATATAATGATTATTCATTTGCAAGAAAAATCAGCAGAATAGAAGGTACAAATCTATACTTTTCAATAGTCCATACATTCAGTAACACTGAATACAAGTGAGCTAAATTTTCCAATCAAACTATACAGACTGAGCCAGGTAGTGGCATGTATCGTTAATTCCAGCACTCAGGAAGCAGAGGTAGGCAGATCTCTGTGAGTTTGAGGACAGCCAGATTTACTGCCTGAGTTCCAGGACAGCCAAGGGTACACAGAGAAACCCTGCCTTGAAAAACAAACAAACAACACAGATTGGCTGAATAAATTAAAAACAAAACAAAACAAAACCATAAGACCCAACAAAATGCTGATAACATGAAACTCACTTCACAAATGAAGATCATGCAGATACTGAAAACAAAAGGATAGAACATGGTATTTCAAGCAAACAAATTAAACAAAATCCTAAGATGGGACAGGAAAGGTCATAGCATAATCATTAAGGGACCATTTCATCAAAAAAATATAAATCAGTATGTACCCAATGTTGTGACACCCAATTACAAGAAAAAATACAAAAATCCCTAAGGTTGAGACAGCAGGATAACAAGTCTGTTGACATCCTGAGCTACACAGAAAGGCCATCTCAGAAAACAAACACAGAGAAAACCATCATGAGAAAGGGGACATTACCACAGATACCATAGACATGCAAACGATTAGATTGTTTTGAAAAAAAAAAGGTCAATTAACATATTGAAAAATACTTGGTAGTAAAAAAATCACCAAGTATACATGTAATGAGATTAAGCTACAGCACTGCCTCTTCTTTCTTGAAGTCTCTCTGAGTTTATGTCTGGCTGCCTCTGGCCCCACCTCCTTCCTTTGCTCATCCTTTGAACATAAACATGAGTCGAGTCCCAGAATGATGTCCGATCAATAGCAATGACAATGATTTTTCAGGGTAGTATTTGAGGACCTATATTTAATGTATTGCTGAAGGTTTTTGGCTGTCTGTCGGCTGCAAACAGGGTCTTTTTAGTCCAGCCTGGCTATGACCTGTAGTTCAGGCTGATTTGGACTCTCTCTGCCTTAGTCTGAGTACTGGCATTATAAGCTTGTATCACCATGAATGGCTATCAAATCCTTTATAATCAATAAACACAATACTCATTATTTCTGCTCAGAAAAAGCAATCATTTTCTTACAAACAGAAAACTAAGCACAGAAAACACAAGACAAACTCCTGAGGCCCTGGTCCTTAAGGTCCCTGGCAGCACACATTCAATACTTAGCAGATCAGCCTCTCACTTTCATTTCATGGCCGCACAGAAGCCAGGATTCACCCTGCTCCCTTAGACATGCTGGAAGTTGATAAAATCAAACGTGTCTCTGTGCAGCTGGAGCTGGCTGTCAACACCTCTCAACCTTTCTGCTTCCCTCCACTGGAACTATCTTGTTTGGTGCAGTCAGGTTATTTTTTTGTGGGGCAGGGTGGGTAGGAAGGACAAGGGGAAGGCTTTTGCTTCTTTCATTTCAAATGCCACGATTCATCTGCTCTTACATGGATAGATAGTTTTTCTGCCCTCGAGCCATCTACTCTTTCCACAAGTGCTGAGCGCTGTCATAAACATTTGTAATCCTGACATCTACGCAAGCCAAAGGTACTGGGTGCCTGTAGTTGACAGCCTCACCGGAGGCAGCTCACAGAACTTCTCCAGTCCCATCTTCAACTTCACAGTAGAGAGCTTGGAGTGTGCTCAGTGGTGTCTCATAATTAACCAAAGGCAGCCGCTTCCCCAAAGCCTCACTTTGTAACCTGCCACTGCTGTCAGAGTGTATAAATATTAAATGCAAAAGGCACCATTAAAATAACATTAGGATTTTGGCTGAAGCCCTGACAGCTGAAGTTAAGATGAGGCGGCCACTAGGTGTTCTTTATCTTCCTGGGTACTCACTCATCTGTAGTTTCTGAATTCTAGGACTCTCTCACCCACCTAGCCCTGTGAGTGGGGATGGTTAGGGAGGTAGCCACTGTCTATAATGCTCCTTTTCCTGCATCCCCACACCTAAATGTGCATGTAAAATATATCATCTCTGACCGAGGATCAGCCATTCAAGGACAGGTCTTCGACAGAAACAAAGGTAGCCTTGGAGCTGGCTGTGAAGACAGACAGGAGAGGAGCAGGAGGAGTTGGGGCCAATCTATGGCTTCCTGGCCAGGACACAGGAAAGCTACATGGTCAGCAACATTTAGGGTGAACACTCAGGGCAAAGCCAGACAATAGTTTTCTCAATAAGCTAAAACCAGAAGCAAAATCCCCATGCTGAGTCTCCATGCAGCACTTGCTGGCTCTCTACCTTTGCCAGACAAAGTCCTCCAGCATTCGAACTCACGAGCACCTAACACTTGGTCATGAAATGCACTTAGTGAGACCAGTTGGGACTTACAGGAACTGGGAACTGGGACTGGGAGCAATAGGAGTCTCTGGGATGTGCACATACCTGCTTAGCTGCTGATGAAGAAATTGCTTTCCTGTCCAGCAGGTTGAGGAGCTCGGCAAGTGCAGAGGGTGTGACAGGACTAGCAGCCCCCAGAAAAGAAAGAGAAAGTCAACATCTTACATCACTGAGGTGTCCACTGGCCATCAGAATCTACACTCTCACTCCTGCATGCTTAAATGATCAGCTAAGCCCAAGGACAAACATAATAGGCTAACGGGACCTTATTATTTTTTTATTTTAGGATAATGAGTTTTTAGACTGGTGTGATTTTAAAACTCCTTTGTTTTGCCACCCAACAATAACAGCTGTTTGGCAGCAGTTCCAGCAATAAACAAGTGCTCAGTGCAATTAGTTCAAAGAAGGAGGTGACTGCAAAATTCATGAACCAAAAAGTAAAAGGGGAAAATAAAATCCAGTAATTAAATATTTTTGACTAAAAGATCAGCCCCCAAATTACTTCAAATAAAACAGCCAACAAAACCATTTTCCTGAATGTTTTTGTGCAAAGAAATTCCTTTTCATTGTACATAACTTTCCATAAGGGAACCGTGTCCAGCAGACTTTCACCTGTCCCTCACAGGCCTTCTATATGCATTGTCCTTGGGGGTCAGCAGACTCACCATGGCTTTCTGGATATGGATGGCTTAGAGACTCACAATATCTTCCCTTGTGTTATTATGTGACTATGCAAGGTGATATGACTCAGGAAGTTGTGGGGAAACACCACTACAGGTGTCCTGACACACACTCAAAGAAGAGAGGCATGCGGTCAGACAGCTGAGAAGAGTCATAGAGCACATCTTTACAAATACATGGTCTAGCTACTTCTACATCCACACAGTAACTAGGATGATAAAATAGCTATCTGAAGTTATTGGGGGACTAGTTAAAATACACACCCTTTATAAATAGCACAGAAGTGTGTCAGTATAAAAGGACTCGGAAACACTTAATACAACTTGAAAACACCTTCTGTAGACTAGACGTCTTGGATACTGTCATTCACTAGTCAGCTCTTCAGAGACTTTTAGGTAATAAGCAGAGAACTATAGCTTATGCCAGTGCCAATTCCTATGAACTCCAAACCAATAATGTTCAAGCTCACTATGCTCCAATTCAAGTACCTTTTTAGGGTTTGCTCAGTCTAAGGAAGTCTATCACCCTTAAACTACTATTTATTCCAAAAGATGGATAAAAGGTAATTCCAAGTGGAAATGAGGTTTGGGTTACTAAATTTGTACTCAAAAGGTTTATGAACTGTCCTGATTAAAGTCTAAAAGGCAGAGAGGTGGAAGGCAGCAAAGTAAACAATAGTCTTTTCTAACCTCCCATCTTCATTGGCAACAAGAATGAGTTGGTTTCACAATATAGGTGGCTTGGATATCCTATAATCCATAAAATACAATCACCATTTATCTTATAGTGTAGACCATGTAGAGAACCCATTATAAGCACTGAAGTTCATTTGAACTGCTGAAACAGAATACCATAGGTGAGTGGATTATACATAGAAACATTATTCCTCACAGTTCTCAAGGCTAGAAATTGGAGGTAAGGTACTACAGAGCCTGTATCTAGTGAGTACCTGCCTCCTTGTTCCTGAAACCTTCTTGATGTGTCCTCAAATGAATTAAAAGGGTAAGCTAGCTTGTCCAGGACTCTTGTATAAAAGTATTAATCGTATTTCTTAGGTTCCACATTCATGACTCAATTACCAACACCCAAGACTATTGCCAAGAATCACAATATATGAATTTGGAGCATGCACAAAATTCATACCATGATACTATGAAGGGTAGAGAGGGGCAGAGAAAGAATGTAAGATCACCTAAGAATGTACTTTGCCTTATAGAAATCATCACATGACTTAAACTGATTTGTTTAGTTATAAATTTCTTCAAACAGATTTCTTTTTTTCTTTCTTTTTTTTTTTTTTTTGTTTGTTTGTTTGTCGAGACACGGTTTCTCTGTATAGCCCTGGTTGTCCTGGAACTCACTCTGTAGACCAGGCTGGCCTCGAACTCAGAAATCCGCCTGCCTCTGCCTCCCAAGTGCTGGGATTAAAGGTGTGTGCCACCACGCCCGGCTCAAACAGATTTCTTGACTGAACTAATGGCAGATGAGATTTCTCAGTCACATTTTTGTTCTCACAATGCATGATACTCAACAGGTCAAGAATTCCTGCATCTCAGGACTTCTCACAAACTTAGACAACCAAAACATTACACACATGGCTGGCATCTTGGTATCTGAGGGTCTGGTAGCCAGAACAAACTATCCCATGGTTGCTGAAGTCTGTAGATACTCATAGCCTTTGTATACAGCTACATAATCTTCATCTAGAACATATGCACACCCTTCTCTATGCTTGAAATAATTTCTTGATTGCCTACCTAATATGGTATGGATGATATGTAAATACTTGTTACATTGTATTGTTTAGAAAATACTGATTAAAAAAGAGTCTGCACATGTTCATTACTGATGTAATTTTAAAAAGATTTATTTTCAATCTGCAGTTGGTTGAACCCCAGATATGGAAAGCTGACTGCAAATTGCAGCTATGCCAGGGCTAAACTTGTGAGCCCGTGACAAAGATCAGTACCTTTCACACGATCCTGAGACACCCCTCATCAGTTAAATAAATAAACCATCAGAATTCTGGCTCAGCGGTAGCAGCAGCACAGCCTACTAGTTGCTGCTGTCAGATAATCTTGGGATTATGGACAGTGAATGTGTCTCCATGAAAGAAAAACCTGACATCTCAAGGTTAAGCTTCCCGTACTCATCCCATCGTTCTGAGGGCAGGGTACCCAGGAAAGAGGAGAATGGGATCTTCAAGTCATCCAGTTCATTCAGTCCCTTCCAGCTCTTTTAGGATTACAACACCAGCTCCAGCTTGGATCCCAACAGCAGATATTGACACTATTCCCCCATGGAATGGCGGCCCTTCTCAATCCTACACCATCCTAGCCACCATACTCCCCTTCTCTTCTGCTAAAGCAGAACTCAAAAGGCCTCTGGGAAAAGATGCAGGGGCTGGGGTCTCCAGGGGTCTGGGCTGTTCACTGATCCTTTGTTCTCTTATTTTCTGGGCCCCACCTGGTCCCCTACTCCTAACAACTCTTCTCCAGGGTTTCCTTCTTAGGCATGCCCTTAGCTCTTTCCTAAGAACATCAGCTGAGAGGCAGTGCTTTCTGGAGACTCTCTTCCTTTCCCACTGCATCTAATCACTCCTGCATGCCCTGCACCCATCACCTTCCCCACCTTCCTGGGGTACTTGGCCCCCTTCTCCTGCCACTTTCATTTTGCCCCTAATGGGAAACATCTCAACTGACGCTGCAGCTACTTACTCTGATTGGCTTAGTACCTTTTGTAAGTAAATAAATCTACATTTAATTGTTACTTATTGGCCATCTATGAGGACATGTCATTGGGATTATATCCTACCCACTAGAGATGCTCTTCTCTGAAAACCACACCCTCACTAAACCACACCCTCACTAGCTGCTGGGCACCTTGCTTTCCCTTTGGATGCACCCAGACTCTAACACACAGCCCTGAGAACAGCCCTGCTCTAAGGCCTCTTGGGTTCTTCCTGTTCTTGTCATCCTGTTCTGCTTCTTTCCTCCACGCCCTGACAGCTCACTGCTCAATTCGTTGGCTCCCAGACTCTCCTCAGTCTGCAGAGGGAAAGCCCAGCAAGGCCAGGGCTGCCACTGCTGTCCTGGCTCCTCTTCCCTCTGCCAGCTTCACTCATGTGCTTCCAGAGAGGTCAAGCTCACCAAACCAGTGTGCTCTGTAACAGGACAGCAAACTTCTGGGAAAAGCCACATAGAAAACATATGCAGCTTAAAAAAAGAATGGGGGTGGTTAGTGCTGCTGAGAGTCATGTGGGGCTGCAGTTAGCTTTGCTAGCCAGGCCCTTCTCAGGAACACTGACTGGCCTTAGTGGCTAAAGCAGTTAGCTCTGTGGTTAGACTGGCACAATCTGTGGCTACTGTGTGAATAGGGTTTGTTCCCACTGAATCTTTTGCTGATATGCAATCTCTATGAGGTATTAAAAGAGCGACCAAGGGACCTTTAGGTCATTAGGACTCTTCCCTCATAGATAATTTACTGGATTACTATAAGAGTGGGTATCTAAAAAAGCCAGCTTGGTCTCCCTCATGTTCCTTATGTCTCACCAAGTGATAAAGTCCGATGTAGCATTAGGATTCTGCCAGCAAGTCCATTCATCAACAGATACAGGCACTCAACCTTGTATCAGAACTATGAGCAAAAACTATCCTTTTTGCTTTAGATGGTCCCTAGTCTGTATTAACAGAAATATAATATGGCACTCATCTGATTAAAAGTCCTTTGCACTGTGTGGTCCCTGGTTTCCTCTTTATGTGATTTAGAATGACCAAGTATACTTTAATTGGAATGGAATAACTTGAGGTCACTATATGCTTGTGCTTAGGAACCTTCTGAGAAAACACCAGGAGGTCCACATTCACTAAATAAGCTAACTCCCTTCAACAATGTCAGAAGCTGTTAAAAAGGCTGTTCTGAGAGCCAAGGATCCAGTAAGCACCTTACACTTGGGCCAGTAAGAGCCCAGAGCCAGGGGAAGGGC
>LR750100.1:378391-448807 GCA_902729485.2 Mus minutoides | reverse complement strand
AGGCAGGCAGGCAGGCAGGCAGGCAGGCAGGCAGGCAGGCAGGCAGGCAGGCAAAAAGGCTGCTCAGGAAACCTCCAATTCACAGACCAGCACCAAGACCCTGAGCGGAGAGTCAGGGTTCACTAACTAGCATAAAGACAATGAATAGAGTAGGGTCTTGTTTGCTGTACCACCTGAGGGAGGTCATCTGATCTCTTAGGGTTCAGCTGCCCTTGCTGCTCATTGGAAGAGCTGAATCTGAGATATCAAAGAGGTTCCCCTACAAGACAAAACTTCAGGAGCTCCACAAATTACAACCATCAACAAGGTGACTGTGACTGTGACTTCAAAGGCCAGAGATTTCTACTTCTGGAAATGCTAGCCCCTTGTCTTTTGGGGGCCCTCTTTGGATCTCCTGGCTAGAGTGAGTTGCCCTCCCTCCACCACACTGTACTAGGTACATACACTGGTGACCCAGTGAGCCCAGTGTGCACACACAGTTCATTTCCATCCCCAGGGTCGTCTCTCAGGCCTCCCCTCAAGGAACCCCTTTCCAGTCTTCAAGGCTGAGGTACAGGTGTGTCACCCCCACATTCTCCCAAATGGCTCCCATGCTCCCTTACCAGACACAGTCCTTCAGTGTAGACTGTAGTTTCTGAAGGGCAGAGTTACACAGGAGGGAAATGGATGAGAACAGAAAAAGCAAAGGATGCCGACTCTCCATTCAGTGTCTTGGTGCTGGTCTGTGAACTGAAGGTTTCCTGAGCAGCCTTTTTATCTGTCTGTCTTCCATCCTTCCTTTCTTCCCTTTTTTCTTATTTATGCCACATATATATTGATTATCACATAGTCCAGTTAAGTCAACAAGAATGTCTTCAGGGTGGTATAAGGTCTGTGGGCAGGTGAATCTAGTCAGGAAGCAGACCTCTAGACACTTACCCCTGACCACACATTTTCTCCTGTCCTTCCCCTGGCTCTTACTGGCTCAAGTGTAAGGTGTGGAGTTTCTGAAGGACAAGGTTACACCTGGGGGAAATGAGTGAGAGAAAGAAAGGCAAAGGCTGCTGTGGGAGGGAGCTCAGGCCACAGTGCCTAGTGCTTGACACAGCAATGGGATGTGCCGAGGTAATGTCATAACCACTGGCCTGGTCTCCCCTTCCATGGAGACCTTAACAGGGCCTTGCCATCATCCTAGCTGCCACAATGAAACCCTCTCACCAACTCCATATTTAAGGCTATTGCTCATTGGGTGTGTGCATTGGTAGCTTGGAGGACAAGTTCTCTTATAGGTTCATATTTCAATGTTTGGTTCCTAGTTAGTGTAATTCTTAGGAACTGTTAGAAGGTAGCCTCGTTGAAGGAAGTGTCATGGGCTGTGGGCTTTGAGGTTTCAAAAGTCCATGCCAGGCCCAGTGTCTGTCTGTCTGTCTGTCTGTCTGTCTGTCTCTGCCTTGCAGATCAGACGTGAGCTCTCAGCTCCTGCTTCAGCACCATGCCTGCCTTGTGCCCTGCTTCCCACCCTGACAATCGCAGACTTGCCCTCTGAAACTGTAGGCAAGTCTCAATTAAATGCTTTCTTTTGTAAGTTGCCTTGGTCCTGGTGTCTATCCACGGCAATAAACTAAGGCATAGGTACATATGTACACATGTGCAGATATGCATGTACTAGGCAAAGGTCCATGCTAGGTCTCTTCCTCCAAAGCTCTACAGTTTATTTTTTTAAGACAAAGTCTCTCTGGGACACAGGGTTCAGTGACTGGCTAGACTCTGGGGCTCAGAGATCCTGCTATTTCTCCTTCCTCATCTCTGGATTACAGCCATGGCCACTGTACCCAGCTTCTTTCACATAGGAGCGGAGCATCCAAACTCATGTCCCCATGTTAGTACCACACAAGCTATCTAACTCCCCAGCCCATCACTCTTTCCTTTGAGTTCTGGGATACCTGGTAGTCCTTCTACTCCTCATCAGTTTGTTTATCCCCTTCTTTGTCCTGCTTCTGAGAGAGACACAGGATCCCTCCTCAGCCAGCCCAGGCCAGTGCCTTTCCAAGGACTCTTCACCACATTCACAGGCTGCCACACGCACCATTGCTCCACAGCACCATGTGACTCCAGGTCTCACCTCAACATTTCCATGAGTGTTCGAGGTCAGGAACAACTTTACCCCGTGAATGCCTTCCTAACCCAGCTTGTCCTCAGTGAGTCAGGTGTTGTCTTTTCCTCTCTGACCCCCTCTTTGCTGCTTCATTGTTGTGACTGGCTTCTCTCAGAGATGTGCCTGGGCCTGTCCTGTGGGCTGCTCTTCTCTGGTTACTACAAGGCTGAGTCCTAACAAGTGTGCAGATGGAACAAGTAGGAACTCTTGATGGACACCCCTAGGCATTCTGGTCAGCTGTGGGTCCATGTGCCATGACTGCTGCACACCCCACTTGGTGTCTGTCTTACCAGCAGCTCAACTCAGAGCATCCTCCCCGTCCCTGTCTTCACTGTTCTTTCGGCTCCACCAGACCTCAAAAGACAGCCATTATTTCACCTGGGTGCCCAAGTGAGGAATGGAGAAGCCCAGTGTGTGAGAGAGAACACTTCCCTTCTTGGTATATCTCATTTTAGTCAGGCCACTGTCATCTAGGAACAGGCCTGTCAAGGGCACTGCTCATCTGCTCACTGTCTCTCCCTACTGAGATTCCTCCTACTAGACAAGCTGACTGCTCTCTTACTTTGCCAAGGACTGAATTGGACCCACGCTGACAATACACACCAGCGTGAAGCTGTAACCATCTGATGTGATGGATGGCATGAGAAGGAAGAATCTTCATCGAGTGACTGCAGTTGGATGAAATCATGAGGGTGGGCTCCACATTGGGATTAGGAACCTTCTAAGAAGATATCAGAAAATGTTCTCTCTCTCCCCAACACCCCACCATGTGAAGATACAGCACGCTGATAGCCATCTGAGGTCCAGCAAGTTAACAGGTCAGCCCTGATTGCTGTTCTTCTCAGCCTGTAGAACTGTGGAAAATAAGGAACTCCTTCAGGATACTTTAAGTGCCCAAGCTATTAATACATGCCATAATTCTCCAGTATGAAATTGGAGTGGACCTGAGATCCAGTTTGGCCTGAAAATCTTCCAGCCTGTCACCTGCCCACCTCAGCCCGCCAGGGCCTTTGGGTTTTCGGAGCTCGCATGGCTGGCTGCTTGTCTGATCATGGCACTTGGAGATGTTTGTAACCCACGCTCCCATTTGCTCAGCAACCCAAAGCCCTTTGGTCTTGAGTCCTGAATCATGTCCTCATGGAAGTCTAGAGTGATTTCCCTGGGTCCCACACGGACCCCAGGTTTGTGCTTCACAGTGCCATGTGCATGCCCCTAGCACAGCAGGATCCGACTGAGAAGAGTGGCCGTTTTGTGGGTCTGTAAAAGCCCCAAGGGAGCCGATTCCTTATCTTGTTCATCCGCAAGCTACTAAGCCCTGGCACAGTGTGCAGACACAGGGTACTATCCGGGATCCGAGCACTGTGGATTTCCAGATGGGCTGGACGCTATTTTTAGAATGTGGAACTCAAAGGGGATTGTTTGTGGTCTTGTTAGGGGACCCTGAGGGAGAACAGGCAGAGTAAAACATTTACCCTGTCCTATTTCAATTGCCTCTGGACAGAGTTCATGATACAGAAAGAAAGAAATCCCCAGACCTCACTCACCTCTCACTGACTGCAAGATTCTGTTGCTTTAAATAGCACAGAAAAGTGTTCAGGACCCAGTTAGTAACCTTTTTTGGCTCTGTCCTAGTTTCTTTTATCACATTCTGGAAGAACTCCAGTAGGCCAACTTCATTCTGTTAAAAAAAAAAAAAAAGTATATATGTGTCTGTGCATATGTACGTACCTACACTCCTCCTGAAACTTAAAGACCCTCATTTGGAAGGCACTTGGAAACCACTGCCTTCTGCTGCCACAGGACATCTACTCTTCCTTCTGAAACACTGAGCTGTCACCAGAACAGTCTGTTCATTTCAGCAAACATAAAGATCCTTCTACTGACACTCAGAATTCCTACAAGCTTATTTTACAGGGAGATACATATATTTCAGAGTGCCTCCTGTCGTGGATGGGAGGATAGTGACATCTATCCTCTTCCACACTTGCCGTCACTCGGCAGTGAAGTAGACTTACATGGCTTGACTTTTAGATGACCTTTCTCTCTTCTATCCTGTCCCTTTCTAGATGCCCTGGTGACCACTGCCAAAGGAGGTAACAGATGAAACATAGCCACCTGTATTCATCATGTAGTCCTGAGAGATAGACAATGATGCTAGACTGTTCAAACCAAGCAAGAAGACGTGTATGTGTGACCAGTGAGACTAGCGCCACAGTGGGTGGAGGAAGCCTCTGACTTCTGAGCTAAGCTTGGAGTGGTGGCCTCCCCTCTTCTCATGCTCCAGGAGATAGTCACCAGCTTGGTCCAATGTCTCCGGGCTTTCCTGCTTGTCTCACTCTGGACTGCAGCATGAGTTAGGGCATGTTCTTCGCACTTACTCTGGTAAGTACAGACATGTACTAGCCATAGAAGACTCTTGGATGGCATTGGGGTCTCTTGTCACCAAGTACCCACTATAAATCACATGTGAATGTTCATCCTCTGTCGTATCATGCTCACCTTTAAGTACTAGGGACTGCCACAATTATGCATGAGAGCAGCCAAGACACTCATCAAGTTGAATGCTACTCATCAACTCACAGGGATTGAGCTAGCCCTGATGCTTCTGTAAGAAAAATAAAAACATGTCCTATTTGTAGTAGAGATTTAAACCTCCAAAATCAGATGGTATGTTTAAAAGGTTTACTTTAAGTTGTATGTGTGTGTGTGTGTGTGTGTGTGTGTGTGTGTGTGTGTGTGTGTGTACATATGTATACAGACATGTTCTATGTGGCTGTTCCAATGTCGGTTGTAGGCAGTGACCTCAGGTCTTCTTCAGGAGCAGAATGTACTTTTCACCACTGAGTCATCTCTCTAGTCTCCAGATGCATACTTTTTTTTTTTTTTTAAAAAGTTTTATTTTATTTATTATATGTAAGTACACTGTAGCTGTCTTCAGACATTCCAGAAGAGGGCGCCAGATCTCGTTACGGATGGTTGTGAGCCACCATGTGGATGCTGGGATTTGAACTTATCACCTTCGGAAGAGCAGTAGGGTGCTCTTACCCGCTGAGCCATCTCACCAGCCCCCCAGATGCATACTTTTAAGCAGCATATTTTTCTTACCCACTGAAATTTAAATTATACAATATTATTCTTGAAATACTCTTATGTTCACTCTTCAGCTAAACTCATAACCCTTTCCCCTTAGAATTCTTCATTAAGCAAATGACCATTCTAGAAAAACAAGATACTAAAGTGAGACATCCTAACAGAGTGCACTCAAACTTTAGCTGCTGTTGAAGTTTTAATGCTTACATCTGCACACAGCTGCTACAGTAGACGTTCCACAATAAAAAGCATCCACACGGCCTTTAACGGATGAGATCCCTGGTGACAAGCCTACTGAATAACCCCGCAATCACGGCCTGCATCTCCTTTTGAGCCACTGCTATTATTCTGCACCTGCTAAACTAGGGCAAAGGCCACCTCAGCAGCCCAAACGTGACTACAGATAAAGGCAACCCAGGCAACTTGAAGATATGTTGCTTAACTTCTGGAAAGTCTTCAAACTTTTCCACTGGTTCACGAGTCACTGGGGAGGGAAGAAAGGGCTATGTGGCTCACCCTGGGCAGGCAGAATCCTTCCTGTTCTCACTCAGACAGGTTGGTTCACTGGTAGGATGAGCTGCCTGGACCTTTTGCAAGGTTTTCCTTGCAACAACCTTGTTTTGCAAGGAAAGTTTTTCAAAATCCACCTAGAAAAACTACACTAAAGCCTGACAGCTTGGCTGAGTGGCTGGGATGTGATAGATAACTTCTCTTTTCCCCTTGGGTGGTTTTATTATTGGATGGATAACCCTGCGAGTCAGACTGCTGCTTGTCTTCTCATGCCAGTGCTGGGATGAAGGCTCTCTGAGCTGGACCTCTACTTCACTGAGGGATACAGGGTTTCAGTGCAAAATTTAAACACGACGTGAAACTAGCAATGGTCACAGAGTGAGCTACAGGGAGTGAGGTTGCAAGGGGCTGAGGCTGCTGCGGCTGCCACCACCTAAAGAATGACTGATCAATTAGAGCGGCACAGGGACTGCCTGCTCTGCCCTTTAGAGCAGAGTGTCCACTTTCTAAGGAGAGAACACACACTCACACTCTCACACACACACTCACACACACTCTCACTCACACACACACACACACACACACACACACACACACACACACACACTCTCACACACCTGCTGCTTTCTGACAGTTTTCTTAGATCCATGAGACTGGCACACAGTAATAAGCCTGGAGCAGATCTCTGAAGTCTCTGATGAATATGGCAGCTCAGCCATCTGGTTTTGTGAGGAAAACAGTGGACTAGTAATTCTCTTAAATAAAAACCCTATTGAGAGTGGTGCAGCAAGGCCACTCCATTAACATCTTCCCCCAAACAACAGACCCTTGTCTATCCAAAATTCAGCCACACAGCCAAGCCTCCTGGCTGACATGACTCCAAGTGTAGCTTCAGAGATGTCTAAACAGCAAGGGCCACAAAGCCTGTCCTATGCATGCCCAGGCAATCTTCAGCTGCAAAGCATCTTTGCCCCTTTTAAATCTCATTTCTCAAGCATTCAATTATACACAGAGCCAACACTGGGTCATCTGCTTAGACACTACATAGGAACCCTCAATTACTAATGGACTGGCCAACTAACCAATGCTGCTGAGAGGCAAAATGGAGGAGTAACCTTGCCCACACTGCTTGCACTGGGAGAGGCATCAGTTCACCCTGCTCTGAGCCCTGGAACCAATATGCTTACACGCTGTTTCTTGTAGTCTACCTTTAGAGATGATGGAATGTTGGAAGACCATCCAGATGAAACAGGATGAAGGCAGATTTCTCAACTTTATGTCTTGTTCTAAGTCACATATCCTGTGATCCTGACTCTGGTCCAAAACCAAGGCTGGGCTGCATTTAGTGGTGGAATGAAACCTGATACAGACAGCTGCCTGGTGGTACTCAGGACAAGCCCTGGAGACACTAGCTGAGCAGCAGCTGCTTCCGTGACAGGGAGGGCCCTAGGCCACCTATTGGGACCTTGGATTTGTAATTCAAGGCTGGTCAAGGGCCCTCAAGAGTACTTACTAAATATGGTATCTGTGCTGCAGTTCATCACAATCAGATTCCAAGACCAGCAGGGATGTCTGAAAGCTCAGAGACTGCTAAACCCTACAGGTTTCCATACATATGCATACCCATGATGCTTAATTTATAAATTAGACACAGTAAGACTAACAACAATAAAACAGAAAAAATATAATAGAAGGATTTTTTTAACTTATAAATTGTTTTATTTTTGGAATTTCCCATTTGCTACACCACAGTTGACTGTAACTCAAACTTTGAGAATATAGATTAGGCAAGATACAACTACTGTACCTGTTTGAGACAGACAACAGCAGTAGGTCCTGTGAGCAGCTGTATATGGCTGCCACTTCTAATGACAATAATGCAGGTACCCTCAGGCTCATACTTCTGGCTAACTTAGAGGCAGTGCCACACCCACCATTCATGCTACCCTGGTCTCCAGAGGACAATGGGTGGCCAGAAACCCCATGTGCTTCTCTTCAGCAACATCTCTTCCCTTCAACTAGAGAAATGTGTTCATGAAGGCTCTGATGCTGCACTATGTTTAGGTTCCTCCTGGTAAGATAAGACAGCCCCGTTCTCTGTCATTAGTGTGTTATATTAAGTATACTGTATTACTGCACTTTATTGCAGGTAAGTCAGGTGGCAGCTTTATAGCTATCTGTGCAGCTCATATCTGTTTCGATATGATGACTACCCAGAAGGCCCCACACCCACCGTACATGAGCAGCAATGGTTTCTTCAACTATGTAAGGATCAAACATGTCACTATGTGGCACTCTATCGAGTTCAAAGTAGATTTAGGCCTCTGGTGACAAGGGTGTGAGGAGCACAGCTCTGAACATCTGTGTAGACATTTAAGGGGCCCATCACCTATATATTCAGAGACTGTGTTGTGCCTTTATTATACCAGTGGCTCTGGTCATTCTTATAAAGTGAGAAAAACAAAACTCAAATCAAACAACTTTGTAAATCATGGCCTTGAGAATAAGAAAAATGCTAGAGTCCAGGGTGGAGATGAAGTAAAATAGACTACACTAACTAGGCCAGAAAGTAGACACTGTGTAACAAAATGAGGGACTGGAACGTGTAGTCCATTCCAGTAGGTGCCTCAGGTCTATGATGTGAGCGTGCTTGTCTCTGGGGTGACAATCTTTGGTAAAAGCCCTGTGAGTGGGAAACCAAGTGACCTGGCAGTGTGAGGCTGGCCTGGGACATATGCCTTGCCTGGGAAGACAGAAGAAAGCCAGAGAACCCTGAACACTGCTCAGCTGAATGCATAAGGGTCCATGGAAGCACCAAGTCAGTGCTGTGAGCCCTGGTGTGACCTTCAGACTTTGCTAGGCACAGACAACTGTCACTCTGCCTTCTTCCTAGTCCTCACAACTCTTGCCCAGTGTTGCTCCCACAGGTTGAGAGAGCTTCTAAAATCTGAGCAAGGCTCTCAGCAATGTCACTCATGCTGTGTTCCCAGCAAAACCCGGAAGCACACATATCCTAATCTGAGCATAGGCTCTCTGCAGAGTGCCTTTAAGCTAATGTAAAACTTACTTTGATTCTTGAAAATATATTCATTTTGGGAGAGAATTTGCAGTAGGTCAGTTGGGGACAAACATATCTCTTGAATAATCAAATATAAATAATTAAGGTAATAAATGTAGGCAGCAGAATGGCAGCAGGAACTGCAGCTGCAAGAATGGAGCCTACAAAGCAAGCTGCTAAGAAATCAGCTCTGGCTGCAGACACATTCCAACTAGTTCAACCAAGAGAACCTGGGTCGCTTAGCAGGACTCTGCGCAGCAGCGTAAAGGTGCTGTGGAGCATAAAGGCAGTAGAGAGCACTATGGATGCACATGGAGCCAAGCTTTGCTTGTCTGAAGCCTGAAATAAAATCTTTTGTATGTCCCCAATATATTATTCCACAAACAGAAAATCAAGTGTGAGAATGAGATGGAGACACAGGCCTCTCAGGGTCCCTCCACTGGGACTGGGACTTCCCCACTCCCCACACTTTCTCTTCAACCGGCAAACACTTGGGGCCAAATGCCCTGGAGCCCAGAACATTCTCTCTAGGAAGTCCTGGAAGTAACATTGTCTAAGAGGAATGAAGCTGTATTTTTGCAGTAGAGTTGGAAGATCTATCTTTTCTGTTCTACTTTACAAGAAGAGAATTTTGTTTTTGTTTTTATTTTTTTCCCAGAGCATGGAGTAATTGCAAAGCACCCTTAAGCTGGCAATGCCAGATGCAATTTATAAAATGAAGAATTGTGTGGAGCTGGAATATGGCATGCTACAATGTTGACCGAATGGATGTTTCTTCAGCAGTAGTTAAAAGATGACAATTTTGCACCATGAGAGCCTGAAGAGGCTAAAACCAGTCAATATGGTTTCAAATATGATAGCAAAAGGTATTATACGGAGGATATAGAGAAATTTGGCATGGGGACTGTTTTATGGGCAATTCATTCACAAAGCAAAACCAGGCTCTTTCTAACTTACAAGAAACCTAAAGTAAAAGCTTCAAAAACAGTTCATTAACAACAGCGATACCTTCTGTTCCTTTGTCCTCGGGAGACACCTTAGCCTTTTATATGATGTCAGAATCAAAGGATTATTACTTTCCAAGGAGAAAATGAAGTTGTCCTCATGAGGTGACAAGTCTGGAGGCTGAATACAGAGCCTGACTCACACAAAGGGTAGCACAGGTTACTGACTAGAAGGTAGGTGGGGGTGATACCATGTTTTCCTACAGATTCATAGGGACCAGGCTGGATTTTTATAAACTTCTGCTTAGCACACTCTCAGTGAGCCATGTTTAGATGTTGCCTGATATCAACTCTCCTTTCCCTGGAAGTATATTCCAGAAGTCCACTTAATTCTCTTTGGAATCTTTTTAGATTCAAGACGATTCTGCTATCTAGTACCATCTTTGGGGTGTAAGTCACCCTCTCCTCTTCCAGCTGGGAAGTGGGGAGCTCTGACTGCCTGTGTTGGATGTGAGAGCTTTAGCTGGGTGGGACTATACAAAGCATGAAGAGTGAGAGGCCACAGTGAAGCCTGTGTACTGGGACAGGACACAGCAGACGCAGCAGCCCTCACAACCTGACCTAGACCTGCTGCACCTGCCACTGCTCTACCGCAGCCATGAGTCATCTCATGCTCATGTCCTCAGCCAGCCACACCAGAGCCCACAGCACATCCTGCCCAGTAAGCCAGGCTTGACAACACAGGGCCTCAGGCAACCCCCAAAGCCCTACCAACTGCCCTAGGTAGGAGGAGCGAGTCTCAATGACTCAGACCAATGGACTCATGCACCTCCAGCAGAAAGTTTAAGAAACAAAATAAATGAAGATGCAGAAGACAGCTCATGGTACCGCTCTAATTTTTCCACTTGGAAAATCGGCATGGCTTGTGCTGTTCGTTTTTCATTAGTTGACTGGTTTTCAGAAAATGAAGTAGGCAACATTGTATGTTTATTTATAGGACAGTCTGGCATCTTCGAAAAAAAGCTTCAATGAACTTGTACTTTCTGATTGAGCTTACTAAAACAACCATGGCCTGTATAAAGCATTAAGTTTTAGCAAAAGTAAAAGCTCAATTTCCTCCACTAGTGAAACAAAGGCAGTCAAGAGCAGTCACTACCTAGACAACACTATCTCCACCTGGCATAGCAGCACGTTGAGCTCAGAGACATAGAGTATGAATGAAGATGAGTAGGAACATTCCTTAAGCAAAGGGTTATACATCCTCCCCTGGGACAGGAGAGCCACTAGACCTGCCTTGAGGGCTGTCTGAAGCAGAGCTTAAGTAAATGGCAGCACGCTGTAAGCAAGCTGCCTTTAAATATGTTGCATATGGTAGGCCAATGGCTACCATTTGTGTTCCCTGACTGAAGTGAGACACTGGGAAGCAACGTTCCCATGAAAACCAGCAACTCTAACAACCCTAACAGTTCTCCCAGCACCCGCTGACTCACAGGTCTTGCTCTGCTACCAGAATCTCTGCGTTTCCATAACCCTAATCCCCAGACCTCAGCCTCTACATCTCAGTACGGCATTTGACTAAGATAGAGGAACAAGGTTAGCTTAGGAACTTGAAGTCTTCAACAGTGCAAGATCTGAATGTGGGTAAAGAAAATCAGCATACAGGTTTCCTTTTGAAAAGGGACTCTCAGGACGGTCTAGGAGAGATAATCTGCTAATAAAACAAAGCTGGAACATAAGAAAGAGTCTGAGACCAAGAGACTTGAGACAGAACATGGCTGGCACAGCCATCTGAGTCTTCTCACCAAGGGTCTAGTGACATGTGCACAGCCTACTACTGGGTTGTCAAAGGTGGCTTAGGTCTATCTGGTCTCCAGAATCTGTCAGGAATACTACTACTAAGAAGTCTTATGTGCAGTGCAACAGTATCCTATTCATGCTGGCATCTGTCCAGTCAATGAAGACCTACTATGTGATTGATAAGACAGTACATGCTAAGGGGTATTAGCAAGAGTTCTGTAAATATCAGAGATAACACTAACAAAACATAATTCAATGTTTACTACATAGGAAAACGGCAAGATAAATTAAAAGTGAGCTGGATTCTGAAGGTTTTTTCCTATGTAGGGAGTGTGTGTGTGAGGGGTGGGGTGGTTCTCATACACTCCTTAATTAAATAAGAAGTCTAAAGGCCCTGTGCTGGAGTGGGAGTCCTGAGAGCACACCTCTACCACCGCCATTTATTTAATGAATACTCCTGGGCATGCTTTAAATTGAAAGATGGTTCATTAGATTTGTGCATCTGCCCTTCTCAGCAATCTGTTGTGCTTCTGATGGAGGCAGAAAACATGAACATATCATTTTCGGGAATGTTATGAGTAACTCAGCTTCCAATGATTATGGAGTCATAAAGGGCTCAGGCTGCCTAATTTCGAGAAACAATTTGTCTGAATCATTCTCTGTCTGTTCCAGTCTCATATTCTCATCCATCCTGGAAATCTCAAGGACAAGCTCTTTTATCTTTTCAGTCACCTAATACATTATCTTCCATATCTTCCATATATAAATATTATGCTTTAAATGTACTAAAAAAACAAATCTTAAAAACAAACAAACAAACAAACAAACAAACAAAACACACCTCCTTCTTGGTATGGTAACCATCGTGGTTGCCATGGCCTCTGGTCTCCTGTGCTCGGTTTATCCACTGCACTGTCCTTGGGAGCTGATGAGCCATGGTGTCAGGAATAAACATATGCACTAGGAAGGGGTGGGGGGACAATGTTGCCTCCCTTCCTGACACAGTGCCTGCTAAGGTCCATAAACCACTCAAACAGATTCACTCATTTGGTATTGTCCAGCACTAATCAAGGCCTACTGCAGCTAGACTCTAAGAAGACTAGGGAACAGACCTAACTTTACAAAGTTCATTCAGCAAAGTGAGGTAGACACATTCCAGGGGCCAAGTATGGCAATATCAAGAGCTGCTTTTCAAGGGAGCAAAATAGCTGTGTGTTTAAGATTTTAGGAGGTCCTTTCTCCTTTCTTATGAAGAAAGGCAGATCTACAACAAGAATTCTTAATGTCAAGCCAGGCATGGTGGCACACGCCTTTAATCCCAGCACTCACTCGGGAGGCAGAGGCAGGCAGATTTCTGAGTTCGAGGCCAGCCTGGTCTACAGAGTGAGTTCCAGGACAGCCAGGGCTATACAGAGAAACCCTGTCTCGAAAAAAAACCAAAAACCAAAAAAAAAAATAATAATAATAATAATTCTTTTTTTTGATTTTTAAGAGAATTTAACAAATATTAAGAAAATACAGAAAAAAATTTAATGACATTGGAAAAATATCAATCAACCAAATCAAGAAACTTAACAGAGAAAATGCATTTTAAAAAGAAAAATCTAATCAATCAAATAAAGGAATGTGATAGCCAGCTCCAACAGTAGAAAAGATTAAGCAAATCATCATCATCATCATCATCTCAGAGCTCAAAAGAAATTTGTTGGAAAATATACTTAGAAATTAATAGGAAAATAAAAGTCATTGAAAAGAAATGAAAAAATCGCCTAGGAAACATGAAACAAAATCAAAAGAGCAAATGTTTAAACTATTACTTGAAAATTATAGCATAAAAGTTTCTAAAATGTTCACAAATCTAAATATGTATGTATTCATTCTGTATGTATATATAAATATTTCAGTATGAAAAGGTCAAAGGTCTCCAATCTTAAAAAAAGAATTCTTAATGTCATACTTAGTAGATTTTTTTCTGGAAATCAGGCTAGAGCAGTGGTTCTCAACCTGGGGGTCATGACCCCTTTGAGGGGTTATATATCAGATATTTATGTTACAATTCATAAACAGTGGCAAAAATACAGTTATGAAATAGCAACAAAATAATTTTATGTTTAGGGGTCACTAAACATGAAGAGCTGTATTAAAGGGTCCCAGCATTAGGAATGTTGAGAACCAGTGGCTTAGGGCAAAGCCATGAGCAGGAAACTTCAGTGTACTAGAAGCTACTTCAAAGGGTTGGCTTGAGTCCAGCAGTTCAAAGGCCAGATGGAGAGATGGCACTGATGCCTTTGCATCCAAACACCTTAGGTCCCTCCTTCCTTCCCTGAGGGTAGCTCAAGAATGCTAATAAGATGCAGGTCTGTAATTCAGTGTTGAGTTCAAGTGGCAAAGGCGATGAGGAAGATGGGTGACAAGATATGCTGCTAACTTAAATGCAATGACAGATGTCGAAGGTGTATGCATAAGACACAATGGCTCCCTACCAGAGGCAGTGATCAAGTTAACCTAAAATACCAAACAGCAGTCTGTGCTTAGTCACTCTTGGTCAGAAATCAGGAATTCTTATATAAGGCACAGTGTGCTTCTCAAAGTAGCTGACTTACTAGGACAAAAACGAACCATTCAGCAAGCAATAGATTGCCTAGTGTACTATAAGCCACTATATTGTGGTTATTGAATATATATGTTTACATACATATACCAATACCCCATATATTTATTACTGATCATTTAAAAAGCAAGAATCCAGTTTCCACAGGTTTTGCTGCTCTGGAAGATGATAGAAGTTCAAGGCCAGCCAAGAATACATGATACTCTGTCTCAAAACCTACCCAAACTACAAAACAACTTCCCACTTTCTCCTGTTGACAAGATGACAACTGTGACAGAACGCCACCCTCGCTGAAGCTGCATCACTTTCCTGTTGCCATGACAAAGAGATCCACAAAGCCCCAAGTAGTTCTGAAAAGGATAGAAAATCCCCAAGCTACCTCAAGGGCATCAGACTCCATACTAGCCCCAAAGAGACATCCTTAAGCTTTGCAGGATGAAGATGGTTAGTCAGTCTGCAACATTTTATCCAGGATAAATGTTTACTAGCTTTGGGAAAAGTCACACCTTGTCTTGGCTCAACACCATTAAAACATCTAGAAACCCTAAACACTATTTTTGGGGGGAGAGTGGCTGCTTGTTTTTGTCCTGAAGGTATGGGGGAACACATTCATCCCTAAGCTTTGAAATACCTTCCAAGTCTCCATGGCTCCTATGGGTAGCCAGGAGGCTCCGCTTGACTTCCTGCTGTGCTGAGGAGCAGGCAAGCACTGTCAAGGGCAGCAAGTAAGGTACAGCACCTTACCCTTTTCAGAGGAGGAGTGCAGAAATGTGCCTGGCAGTGCCTGCAGGGGCCACTGTGGAGCATCATCCAGGCTGCCAGGCTGGGTTCATTTCTGATCCACTGGAAACTTACCAGTAAGGCAAAGCTGTGCTCCGGAAGCATCCCATACTGCTGGACAAGCCTTTCTCTGGTTGCACTGGGGAGCTCCGGGAGCATGTCCCGAAGCTGGTCAATATTGATCACCTGCTGAGAGTCTGCACCTGGTGGCAGAGATGTGTTATCATAGAGCACTAAGGGAGGCAGGTTGGGCTCTGGCATAAACCTAAACAAAGAGAACAGACAGATCTGATTCTGGGTGTCTGGATTGGTTAGAACCACAAGTCTAACAATGAAAGGAATGCTTTTGTGTTAAGTACAAAGTCATAATGCTTGCAAAGGTTTCTAAATGTCCCAGTGAAAGACCACAGCAAAAGCATTCGTCAACATTACAGAATAAAGATGGGAGAAAGAGTAACACAGTACTGAACCACATTCTGGTCTATATGAGTGAGGACAGTGTCAGAGGGGCTGGAAGCTGATGGACCAGAGAATAATTACTTGTGAGGCAGTAAGATGACTTTCTACTACTTTAAATTTTCTATTTTAGCAATACTCTTCAGTAAATGAAGTCAGTGGGGAAGAGAGGGCAGGGCTCTTCCCTTCTTGAGAAGCAGGAAGCAGAATAGACTTTGCCTAAATGAAATGTGGAAGCTAGTGGGGAGGGACAAAGGGGGACTGGGTGGAGCCTGGGCTACTATCAGGGCAGTGAGCCTGTTCTGTGTAATGGTCAGTTCATGGCATTGGACAAATGCATAGAACGTACAGCAGCAAGTGACTGAATCCCATGTAAACCATGGATTCAATGAATAACAGGTAGCACTATTGGTTCACTGTTGTAGTAAAGGACATAAAATGAGTGGTAGAAGACTGGGAGGAAGTTCTTAACGACACTTTCAACAACACTTCCCATTCAATGCTGCTCTAAAAACAGTCTGTTGTTAATAATCAGACGAGTCACAGTACTGCATTAATCATATGAAAGAAAAATATCCCTCTGTTGTGAACCAGCACTGTTTCCCCTGCCCATGAGAGCCAAAGGGCTTCCGTAAAAACGGGGTATGATCAACAAATGCAGGGAGGAACTGGAGTAGAAGTGTGGGTAATCCCTAAACATGGTACCAAGTCTCAGATAGGGCCAGTCTGTCCTCTGAAAGTAAGGGCAAACCCAAAGGGAGGCTTCTTGAGACCCACTGCCATCTAACTTGGGGGCTCTAGCCAGTGCCTGAGTTAAAAGGTAAACTCCAGGTTCAGTAAGAAATTACAGGGAGCGGCAAAATGGAAGAATAATGACATCTCGTGGAATTGCCTGAACCTCGAAGACCACTCTAACAAAATGCCCCTGCCTTTGACAGGTGTATGACAGGAGTATGGTAATGAAGATATATCATACTTCACAAAGGAAAGCGAATTTCAACAACTTTATTGCTAAAGCTTCCATCTTTGTAATCTGCTGAACTCCATGAGAAAAAGTAAAAGGTTCAGTTTATATTACGCCTCTCATTATTTGTTTTATGAGAACATCTTCTGTTACATAATAACCCTTCTGGTTTAGAAACACGACACAGAACCTTTTCCACATAACAAGGACTCTACTGATGAACCTGCCGCCCCAATGTGCTTCTCTTGGCAATGGGATAGCATCACTGAGGATGGAAGGGACCTCCAGTGACAGACTGATCTCCTCTTTACATCCTCCCAAAGGATTTCAATGTACTACAGGATCTACTGCCAAATGTAAGCCTAGACCCACCCTCGCTCGCCATCCTCTTGGTTGGAACACATTATTTCTATCACACAAGTTTGGGAACAGATACCTTCCAGCAACTGAGCCCTATGAAACAAGAGACTCTACAGCTAACAGGTCAAGAAAACATCACTTCTCCTAGTTTACATTTAACATAAAAAAAGAAATCCTGACTCCTATCATGTAATAACAAGTGGTTTCCAAAATTCTCCACCATCATTATGCTGACTTTCAAATGGGTTTGAAATAGACTCTCAAATATCTGTTGGTGTTGTGCTCACCTGTAGTCTTGTTTTCCTTCCTTGTCTCTCATTGGCATGGTGCACCTGCAACAGTCAGATAATACAACATTAAGCAAACACTGCATGCAGCCCTGGCTAGATACATGCAGAGAGGGGCCTTACTATGGGCTGGAGCTCAAGCATTTCTCCCAAAGGTCATGTGTGAAAGGCTTGGTCCTATTAAGAAGTTACCAGTAGAAATGGCACAAGTGGGGAGGGAGGGAAGGACCTGGGAGGGAAAGTGGATGGGAGGGGGATGAGGGGAGAGGGACCCTGATCTGGTATTGGGTGAGAGAAAAGGACTGAAGCCCTGAGGGCCAACAGAAAAAATGGAAACAGGCAACCTCAGGGAAGAAATAGAAGGAAATAGAAGGTTGGGGGTGGTGGGACCCTCCAGAATGCACCAGAGACCTGGGAGGTAAGAGACTCTCAGGACTCAAAGGGAGGAATCTTAGATGAAATGCCCTACAGTAGGGAGAAGGAACTTATAGAGCTCACTTCAAGCAGGAAGACAGGACATCAAGTGAGGGAAGGGGTTCACATCCCACAGTCACATCTCTGACCCATAATTGTTCCTGTCTGAAAGAATTACAGGGATGGAAATGGAGAGGAGCCTGAGGAAAAGAAGGTCCAGTGACAGGCCCAAAGTGGGATCCAGCTCAAGGGTACGTCCCAAGGCCTGACACTATTACTGAGACTATAGAGCACTCACAAAAAGGGATCTATCATGACTGCTGTCTGAAAGACCCAACAAGCAGCTGAAAGAGTCTGATGCAGATATTTGCACCCAACCAATGGACAGAAGCAGCTGACCCCTGATGTTGAATTAGGGAAGGCTGAAAGAAGCTGAGAAGGGTGATCCTGTAGGAGGACCAGCAGTCTCAACCTGGACCCCAGATATCTCTCAAACACTGGACCACCAAACAGACAGCATACACCAGCTGATATGAGGCCCCCAACACTTATACAGTAGAGGACTTCCAGGTCTGTGTTCATTCAGAGATGATGCACCTAACCCTCAAGAGGCTGGAGGCCCTAGGGAGTTTAAGTGGTCAGGTGAGGTGGTGGGTGGGAACATCCACATGGAGACAGGGGGGTGGGGAGGAGGTGTGGGATGTGGAACAGTTGGAGGGTAGATGGGGAGGGATATGGAGTGTAAAAAATTAAAATAAAATAAAAAGAAGATAACAAAAGTAACATAGGAAAACATAAAAATAATCATAAATCATATTTTAATAATAATAATAAAAGAAGTTACCAGTAGAAACATTAAAAGTGTTAGAAAGAGATGGGGCCCAGTGGAAGGCCTTTGGGCCTTTAGAATATGCCCTTAAAGGATACTGTGGAACCCTGGTACTTCCCTCTGTCTTTTGTTATGTAATATGTTACTTTCTTCACTCTTACTAAACACCTGATAGCAACAGCTTAAGAGGGAAATCCCATATTTATTTCAGTTTATAGTTTCAGAAGTGTTAGTCCATTGTGGTGGGAAAGTAGGGCAGAGCAAACACAGAAACTGAGTACGATATACACCCAAGGGCATGTCTGCTTCAGTGAAACAGTCTTTCATGTGTTTGCCCCAGGAAAACACCATCCAATACAGCCGACTCTCCAAAGAGCCCTTAAAGTTCCCATTTCCTGTGCCCCCAGGAACCTGGTGCTCTTTCCCAGACCCCCACCTCTAATAATGCCATTATAGGACTCCATGAAGGGACTAATCAATCATTAAGCAGGGGTCTCATGGTCTCTGGAAACATAAATAAATCATATCAGACACACCCGAGGGATGCTCCACTAAACCTAGGAACCGAGACTGGGCAGCATTCTGACAATGCAGTAAGCAGTGTAGCTCAGCCATGTGTCTGAGATATGACGGACCACTATAGGCTAAATCAATCACACACTTTCAAACTGTGAACCAAAATTAACCTTTTCTCTTTATAAGTTGAATAGCTCAAATATTTGTTATAGTTTAACAGTGACTGGCATAGGGTTGTCTCAATCAAGGGCAAGCAAATTCAAGCTTTTCAAATTTCCATAGGCCATATTTACATAAATATAAACACAGTAACAAAGAAAAGAATGCTTAGAAAGACAATTTTAAAGAATGAAATAATATCTGAGGTGGTTGAACACGGAATACCCCCCAGAGGCTCTGGTCTTTGAACACTTGGTCCCCAGCTGGTAGTGTGTTTGGAGGAGTATGTCACTCGAGTGGGTTCTCAGCGTTCAGAGCTTTGCCACACCTCCACTTTGCTCTCTTTGCTTTGTGTTTGAAGCTTTGATCTCCCCATTCCCTGCCCCACCCACTTACTGCTACGCCTCCCTTGCCGTTATGGATGCTGACTCTGGAATCACAGGCTGAAATAAATGTGCTTCTATAGGCTGCATTTGAAAGTAACTTGTACAGTATTCTGTGACCAGCTCTTCTCTACATCAAGCTTAGGCTGTGAGAAGTCTGACACATTAAGGGAATGAAATTTCTTGCCACAAAGCAGACAAGCTGAAAGCCGAGGACCTGAGAGCAAGCACTTCTGTGTAAGCCTGCACCAGCTGACTCAGACCCCAGCAGACCATGTTTCGTACCTATGGGGTGCAATGGTATGCAGTGGTCTCTTCTCTTAGGGCTACAGACAAGCTAAGGACTTTTGTCACATGGTCCATGGCTGAGCCCCAATCATGGAGCTGAGGCCAACAAGCTTATCCATACAAACTCACCCCAGCTTATAATCAAATGAACGAGTTTCATTCAGAATTTCACCTCCATTCTCAAGTTCAGTGATTTGCCTCTGAATTTCACAGTCTATGAAAAACACAACAAGTTAGTATATTCTGAATACCTTTAACCCATACAGGCAATAAGTAGAAACCATTCTCAGTCGTTAAGTTAAAAAACAATCAAGGAGCTTGCTTACAATGGTCATTCCCCTGCAGGCTGTATTTTCTTCTCACTACTAGGAAGGGCCTTAAGAAGCTTGTCTCTTTCCTCCTCTCTTCTTTTCCAGATACTTCAAATTCAGAGAGATTATCAACCTAGTTCAGACTGTATACACTGTGGTAGAAGGACTGGGACTAATGTGTAGGTCTAGTGACCACAGATCTAGAATTGTGGCCATTAAAATTCCTTATCCTGTGATAACCAGCAGATGGGCCTGCTAACCTCCAGAATTATACACGAAATATGGATAAAAATGTATGACACTTTTGAGAGGAGAATACAGAGTTTTTGTTTTATTTTCTAATCAGCACTGCCAAATATAATCAAAGTGCAACTACTTAGCTCCCGTGAGAACTAGGCCTTCCCCGACTTCCCATTCCTTGTCCTTGCTCAAATCTCAGCCCTTTAATCTGAGCTGCTAAAAGGCAGCAGACGGGTCCATTTGTATTCCTCCTCTTATCTGAGTGTTCTCCTTGATTGACATGAGATGATAGCTAAAAGGTCCAACAGAATTTGGAAAAACCTTGTGGGAAAATTGCAGGCTTGGAGACTTAAACCCATGGTGCCAAAGCTTTGGTTCTGCTAGGCTGTTTGAACACAGGTGGAATTCTGACTGTTGCTCCAGAGGGCACTTACACAACAAAAAGAGGTTAGGGACAGCTAAAAAATACTGAGGGCTCCTCTGTACACCATTGCAGACAAGTCATAAATTCTGTTGTTGGGTCACTGTTAACCACCTTTTAGATCAGCGCAGTTCTGAACACTGCATGTCTAGGGTGAAAGCAAACTTCACTCTTGTCCGAAGTCCTTCACAAGCCTAGGCATGAGCCCTCTCTCACCCCTTTGATGACTTTAGAAGGTTGACTGTGTCCCCTTTCAGAGACAGTCTTCACCCTTATCTTACTGCCCCACAAATTACCTCTTGAACCACTTTAATTTTCTCTAAAAATATGTCCCTCCAGTGTCTTTATATGTCTTTATTAAAATTA
This sequence comes from Mus minutoides, assembly GCA_902729485.2. Taxonomy (NCBI): domain Eukaryota; kingdom Metazoa; phylum Chordata; class Mammalia; order Rodentia; family Muridae; genus Mus; species Mus minutoides. The sequence continues at coordinate 427,889 of LR750100.1, read as the reverse complement.
GCTATCATTTCAGGTTTGGGACACAAGATTTTACACAGATGAGAATGACACCTCCTGGGACCCAGTGCCTTCTATACATCTTGGCTGCAGCAAGATGAACACAGTCCTTTCAGAAGGCTTTAATCTCCATTTACAGGATTCACTTTTAAGTCGCCCCCTCCTCTTCCAAAGTCTCTGGCTTTAAAGACTAACTTTGAGTCTTCTGAGATGTCCTCCTCTCAGACTCAGTCTCAAACTTCTGTGGAACTGCCCCTAGGGCTAGCCTGCTCTATTTAAGCTATTATTATACATCTGTCATCAGTGAAATCCCCACTGTGTGCTCCAGGAAACCAACCATGACTGTATAGGCACATGCAATCTATTAGCTGAAAATGGTAAAAAGGAGAAAAACATTAACGAAAAAGTCTAATGAACCAACTTGATATATGACCAGTACATAGCCAAAATAGTTTGTAAATCCTCTCAAAGCAGGTGGATTCTATTCCTTCCATGGGTCTGGTCTAAATTTAAGATGCCTTGAAATACAAATATGTCAGAAGTGACACTGCATGAGCAGAGTTCCAGGGTTTAAGACTCAAGTGAACTTTGAGGCTTCTGCCTATTCCTTCCTGGGATCATCTATTGGCAAATACAAAAGCCTGAGCCACACAAAGTAAGGACAAAAGACCATGTGGATGGAGAGGCCTCAAGTTACAGGGACCCATGTGAGCGAGGTCATCTGAGCTGCAGGCATGAGTGGAGGCAGGCCCAACAGGACACAACCTGGTCCACAACTGTGAAAACTAGAGGCTGATGCAGGAGCCGTTAGCACTGTTGCACACTACAAACAAGAGGTGATACACGCACAGAGTCCAAGCTGACACTCACCTATGGCTTTGGCCAAGAACCTGAGGCTGTTGAGATTCTTTACCTCAGTCCGGACACCCAGTGGTTCCCCAGGGTGATGTACAGATATATTGGCGTCCACTCTCAGTTGACCCTCTGGAAGGAAAAAAACAAAAAACTGGAGAAATTCTTTGAGGCAATATGGTTTGTAGGGTGGGCAGATGTCAATGTCAGTAGTATGTAACTTGATTTTCTGTCTAGTTAGAACACTCTAACTTCAGAGAACTTAACTGTCCATTCAAGGTCAGTCAGAGCTCTGTGTAAATATGCTTGTTCTTGTGTACACACAGACATGTTGGATAACCAGCTGAAAGAATCTATCTAGTATCTGTGTGATAAATGAGAATACAATTATTAAAACTAAAGACTCTCTCTGCAGTTCTACTCTACAGTTACTTTCAAAGTATCTAAACGGGGTTTGGGTAAGCCTCAAAACTGATTATTTGAAACTCCCTATTGCTCTCCAGTGAAGTAGGAATCTATATGTGTTTTTAGGAGATTTATCAGACAGTCCTTGAGAATTTACAGCTCAAGGACAGGAGCTGAAACCTGAGCTTTTTTTCTTTCCCTTCTCAGGCACTGGAATGAGTTTCCTTCCATAAACTCATCTGAAGCCTTCCTGGTGGTCAGGAGGATCTGCTGTGTGCTCAGGACGCGCATCTCTGTGGGCAGACTTTTCCTCTGAGCTTCTCCAGGCCTTACAGGTATCCCAATTTCCAAAACCTGACTTGCCATTTTTGCAAAGAAATTCTTGTCTTGTCCTTATTTTCCCATCTCAGCTAGCCCTATCTCTTTAAACTTCATTGAAGCCATCTTTGCTTTTTTTTTCCTGCTGATCTCCCACACCAGCCTGCCATGATGTTGTCCTAAGAACTGTCTTGAATCTACCCACCTCTCCATCACCTCTACAACCATCGCTGTGAAGCTACATCACCTTGTGCCTGATCCCTTATTCTCAAATGGGCCGTGCTTCCCTTCTTGATCTGAAATCTTGATTCCCATAGGAGCTATACAGTAGCTTCTAAAGTGTAAATGAAACTAGTTTCTTTCTCTCCCTTGAATCTTTCCTGATTCCCACATCACATGAAAGATCTACACTTCTGAATTCTGCCAAACTATTCTCCACTTACCTTTCACCTTGGTAACCTTGGTGGTATTTTGTGAACTCTTTTTCAGGCCAGACTCTTTGACTTAGCTATTTCCTGGAAGCTTATCACCTAGTTCTAGGCTGGCTAGGGCCTTGAATCATTCTTTAGTTCTTAACTAAACATCAGCTCTGCTGAGTGGCCTATAAAAGCAGTATTGCCACTTTCCAAGTTATTCTGGCACTTAAGAGTCATTTATTTCTTTAAAACAATGATCATAATTATTCTTCTTTTGCTTGTTGATGTATTTCCTGGTGAGGGTAAGGTTTTCATAGCATAGACAAGGCCTTTTTCAGAATCCAGAGCTATGTCTGATCCACTGAATCAATGAATTAAAGCCCATTGAGTGATGAATCCCACACACTGTGATCTCCTCCTGAGCAATAAGCAAGCAGGCGGGCTTCTGTCTCACAGTAGTTTTCAGGTAAGCTCTACAATTCCACCTGACTAGAACTAATCTACAATTGGAATCACATGAAAGGCCCATAAAGCGCAAAGGAAAACTGCTCAAGTATACTGAGCTCTGCACGACCAAACCTCAATGCTTGGGAGACAGTTTTAGGAAAAAAAAAAAGGAGGGGGGACCCTGATACTACTCACTTTTAAAGATGACACTGTCTTTCATGATTTAGAATTCTAATTTGGAAGAGAAATAAAGGTATGAGTTTTAGTCTCTCCCAGAGAATATCACATTACATAAATGTCTGAGGAGAATCACTTAGTATCCTGCCGTGTTGAAAGAGAGTTCGCCAGCCTGGATCTAGATATAGTACCAGACATTAACAAAAGATACTCTACTTCATGAAGACAAAAATGCTTTTTAAACAAATTAAGTCAAATTACCTCAAGTACATGAAAGCCTTACCAATCAGGTTTACCTCTGTGCATTCTGTCCCACTGCGGGGGCCTTCATTCCTGTGTAAGGATGTCATCAGGCTCAATTTCTATCTTCTCCAAGTAGGTATTTGTAACAGTTAAACTACACACTATACCACTGAGCACAGTGACAGAGTGGGCACGTTCTTCTTTTGAAACACATTGCACAACAAGAATAAAAAAACTTAGATAGAAACGGGTTTCTGCAATCACTGGGAGGTCTGTGAAGTCATTCTGGCTGCTGAATAATCTCCAGAGTAAAGAAGAGAATGTGGGGGCAGGAGTGAGTAAAACCTGTTTGTAGTGCTAGGGTAGAGTCTAGGCTCACACATGCTAGACAAGGGCTCTATCACTGAGCTACATCTCCAGTCAAAAGTGACCAAGTTTTACTGAACATAACTCATAAAACATATTTATCCAAGTAAGTGGAGACGCTGTGGAAGCAGCCCTACTTCCTACTGTTGCTGACGGCACGCAGCACGCACCCAGCACAGGCCTTTTGTCGGGCGTGCAGCTTTACAGCCACCAGTACACCCATTCTCGTAGTGCAGTGCTAACAACAAAGGCACTTGGGCATTCCTGCGGCATTTCAAACTGCCCCTCTACCAGAACCCCAGTTCTGACTCCTGGCTTCTTTTTCTCTTCTGTTGCTATTGGAGAATGACTTTTAAAAGTGCTAAAAGCCACAGGCTTGGATTCTAACTCAGATCCCAGCTCTCTGTCCACACGCATGCTTCACTACCTACTTCTCTTATGCAGGTATCTACAGCAGCATGACACCAGCCAGCTACCACTGGGAAGAATGATACCATGTATAAAGAAAGGATGCACACTTGGGCTCAGTTGCAGTGCAGACACTTCTAATGAGTCTCTTTACTTGTAAACAGGCATATCACCATCTCCCAGAAATGTTATATTTTTTAAGTTACAGGATAAACTTTTAATAAACATTCCAACTAGTAGATAGTATTAGTGTTGGAATACTTAGTAGGTCTACTTTCATTCATATCTGGATTAACACACTGCTTTAGGGATCTCTCTTAACAGCAGCAACATGCTGAACATGAGAAAGAAATGACTCAGACATTAGGCTACGGGGTGCATGCTCATCAGCAAAACTACCAGGAACTCGCTAAATAGAACCCAGAACAGTTCACACTTCAGTGCATAAGCACTAAGTGTACTGGTCTCCAGGGGGGCCTCTTCAAGATAGCCTTCAGTTCCAAGTGCAGCCACCAGTGTTGATACAACAATCTCGAAGTGGTGGGCTGCAAACAATGAGCAAAGGCATTCAGCCTCAACAAATGCTCCTGGCCCAGAAGCCAGACTCTTGAGGCCTCCAAGCAGCCCTCAGTGCTCCAACACACTTGAGCTTCTTGGCTGCTGTACTGGAAGCAAAGCTGCAGGTCTGTGTTGAAAAGTACAGTAGTCTCACAACAAAAGACATCTGATGACCCGCTGCAGCCACTGACTCTTAAACTCTTGCCACTGTGGCTTCCCTTTTGTAAGGACCCAAAGGGAACTCTCCCTCAGCTCAGGTAGTCCTGCCTTGTGGCTTCTGTCTGTCCTCACTAGGACCTGAAGGGGACTCTCCTTCAGCTCAGGTGATCTTGCCATTATGACTTCCCACTTCATTAGGACCCAGATGGGACTCTACCTCAGCTAACAAGTGGCCTGTTGATTATTTCATAGGTGTGTGGGAGGTAATACATGATACAGAATCAACGCTTAGTGCATTAATGGCTAACCATCCAACCTGCTCACATTTCATTTATATTCTGTATACAAAACAGCAGCATGAGTGATAAATGGAAAGTAGAGAATTCCCTTATTCCCACACATCTAATCTTTATGCCACTAAGACTCATGGGGCTGTTTGTCCAGCCTTTAGTTTAAAGATGAGGGCAAAAAAAGCAAGCTTGGTCTTTAGGCCTCACTAGTGCTAGGACTCTTGAAGTTACAATTTATCATTTGTAAGATGTTCTATGTGACAAGTATGACATTAATACTTCAGAAGGCCCTCTGTAACATGCAGACTTATGTGATGTGATAAGGGTGCCCACAGTACTAAGCGCCAGCAGGCAGATGGACATCACCATTAATGACACTTACCAAATGTCCACTGTGGCCACTGTAATGTGCATGCTATGGAAACAAGACTGTGAACTCAGAGCTCGTGTTCTGTTAGGAAGGGTCCCAGGCATGGTGGGAGGTTTTACATTCTCTGGAAAGGAAAAATGGGGGGAAACCGTGGAAGACATTCCCTCTCAGGGATTTAAGGGAAGGCAAAGGAACACTGAGCAAGGCCTATAACAAAGTTGTCATGAAGAAACAGAAGTCAGTAGACCTATGATTTACTTTAAGTAATGTCATCACGCTCCAGACCCAGGAGAACAAGTGTCTCCCTGCTTGATCTTTAAGATCAAGGCAGTCTGACATAATCTTTGTCTGTCTGCAGTGCTGGGAATTGAACCTAGGTAGGCCTCACACATGCCAGGTAAGCACTCTACTGAGCTGTATCTCTAGGCCTATGTAATCATAACTTTATTTCAGAGCCAATAAACTGGCTTTACCTGCACACACATAAAAATTTTTACTCAAGTTTTAAAATAATATATTGGGTTACTGTTGTTGTTTCTTGAGATAGGGTGTCCCTGTTTGGTCTTCACTGACCTCAGACGCTCTCTGTAGACCAGGCTAGCTTTGCACTCACAGAGATCCACCTGCCTCTGCGTTCTGGATGATGGGATTAAAGGTGTTTTAATTGTACAAATGAATGGGATACAATTTAACATCTTACTATTTCCATATACCTATGTATGTGTCATGTATAATCATCAAATCAGGGTAGATCGTGTTTCAAGATAAATAAATGAACATTTTGCAAAAGATGAGAAAGAGATCTTTACCAAATAGCAACTGGCTATGTGTACAGAGCTCACAAAATTAAATAGTATTCATGAACAGTGTCCTTTTCTGAAAGGTCTGACCTGAACACACCTCATGATCTCCACACTTCTCATGGAACAGGCAGGGAGAAGATAAATCTTATCTCTTGACTTCTATCTCACACTCTCTGGCTCAATGTGTATGCAATGTTTGTGTCTATTTTTGGTTTGGGACTCATGAAAAGAGCCCAAGAGGAATTCTAAGAGGGGAAAAAATGGGGTGCAATAGGCTAAATGCAGAATGTGCCAGAAGCGAGAGGAGATGATGTGGAGCAGGGACACTGTCCACACAGCTTCTACCTGCCATGTTGGCTTGGCTGGTGCCCAGGGTTTGAAGGATCAGCTGCAGTTCCCTGACAGCTAGGGCTGCCTCTTCTCCACAGCACAGGTCAGGCTCCAGGACCACTTCGAGAAGGCCAATTCCTACCAAAGAGAGGCGAGTCAGCCTGGCGTGGGCTTGGCAGACTCTGAGCTAAGGAGTTGGGAAATCGTGGGAAAACCTGGCATTAATGCAGGACCCTCAAAGCAGCCCCACCCTCCTTCCCCCCACTTCTGAACCTTGTTGATTTTTAACTTTGGTTCATTTCTTTCAACATCTGCTTAAGGACATCCAGCTATGGGCCGTGACAGGGCAGATAGGTCTGTCTGATTTTAGGGCTGAGTAATTGGCAGGCCTAGCAGTGAGCATGGTTCAGGCCGTGCACTCCCATCAGCTCTGCCAATACCCACATGGATATTTTGATCTCTGTCACTCAGGCTCCTGTGTCTGCTTTCTCATTTGGCTTGAGAAAGTCTAGAAGGGAAGTGAAATGCCTAAACCCCGGAGCAGAGAGGGCTGGAAGAAGCAGGGCAGACCCAGCCTACCGGCTCTGTTCAAATCAATGAGTGTCTGCGACCTCAGGTCGTCATGGAGGCTTTTGCCACTGTCCTGCTCCAACTGGATCTGCTTGATCCTCACTGTCTTGGTGGTCACCTGACTGTGTTTCTTCCCTAGATAGATACAGTAGGTCAAGTGTCCATTGGCAGCAATTGGGAGCCTCTGCTGGGTGATCTGGTAGCCAGCCTGCTTGCAAACAAACATGGATTTAGTTGCTAGTCCAGAACTGAAAGCTGGGATTCGCTTCACTTTTAGTTTCACATCATAAAGGTTCACTTGAAACAGACCCAAATAACAGGAGAAACAAGGAGACAAAAAAAATTACTTTATACACTGCTGGCATAATTAACCTGTCTTCTTCTGGCTTTTCCCATTACCCCATTACCCACTCAAAGTCTCTCGCCCCTAATAATGATGCAATTAGCAACACAAATCCTACCTTGCTTGCTGCAGTCCCATTTTGGGGAATAACAATAACCTCACTGTCAGAAGCCCCTAAGAGAAGAATTTATTGTTTTCATTTAGCTCATTAGCCTAAACTCTGCATCTCATCACCAGGCTCCTGCTGAGCCCCTTATTGGGGAATGCTGGCTAAGCAGTTAGCCATCTACTTGCAGCATGGCCTACAGCAACTGCCACTGCATTTACTTTGTTGAGTTCTGCTCTTACAGGTAGGCAACCATGCCAACTGTCTTTCCCTGTTCCTCTGGCCAGAAAGTGCTGTGCTATGAGCACACTTGGCTAATGGATAGCATAGAGTATGAAATAACTGATAGCTGCTGTGAGGATGCTGTCCCTCCTTCTAAATCAGTGGTTCTCAACCTAAGAGTCACGACCCCTTTAGAGGATGAATAACCCTTTCACAGGGGTTGCCTAAGACTAATGGAAAACACAGATATTTTTATTATGATTTATAACAGTAACAAAACTACAGTTATGAAGTAGTAATGAAAACAATTTTATGGTTGGTGCGGGGGGGGGGTGTCCTTACAACACGAGGAGCTGTATTAAAGGATCTCAGCATTAGGAAGGCTGAGAACCACTGCTCTAAATGGAAAAGAAGAATTACTTTCAACACATGCTGAGAATACAGAGCAATGAAAAGATTGGAGATAAAGAGAAAATAATGGCTAAAGCATCTGCAGTACTTGCTGGATACTGCTGCCCTCATTCAATCTCTCAAGCCATGTAGTACACGCAAGAGGGGGTCAAAGGTATTGCCTAAAGCCACACACAGATGCAGCAGATCCCTAAGGCCCAAGTCTGTACCTCTCCCTAGTAGGCCAGTGAAAGGATTTTAAAACGTCTACATCCTCAGACAATCAAGTGGACATGTCAAACCACAGCATGCTTAATAGTACCCTCAAGGTTTCTGATGCAGGCTTGGAGGAAGGCTGGAAAATTTATAATCCTAACAAGGCTCTGGGAAATGTTGGTACTGGGTGCCCTAGGATCACAGTTGGGGAACTGTACAGAAGGCTAACTTCCTACCTATGCTCAGATAGAAGTCTTCATGTATAAACCTGAATTCTGGTCTGGGTTGCTGGACAAAACACTAGGGCACCTTGCTAAATCTGAGTTTCAGATAAACAACAAATGCACTGTAGCATAAACATGTCCTGTGCAATACCATAACCATCTGCTCTGGATACGCTGAACTGCCCAGTCCAGGAAGAACAAGCTACAATGAAAACATTTGCAGTGTGGTATGTGAGTCAGGTGGGACAGAGTTATCTAGCATGTGCAGTGCCCTAGGCTGCATCCTTAGTACTGAAAAATGAAACATTTCTTTGGATTTTATACAACAGAGCTCGTGAAGTGGGGGCTGTGGGGGAGTGACAGGCTCCTACCTGCTCTCTTTTTATTTATATCCATTTATGTCTGCACCACCAAACCCCAACTCTTCCAATCTTCAGTTCCAGGAGAAGAACGTGTAGCAATGTTTATTGCTATTGCTTTTTAATAAATCATACTCAACTATTAGAATATCTGATTAAATGACACATTATTTTCAGAAACCCATTCAACATTTGAGTTTTGTCTCTTATTCCCACTGACAACACTTTAAGAAAGAACCTTTCTAAGTTTGGGGGGAAGGGGAGCAGGAAAAGATTGAGTTTGCTGCTCAACTCCTTGTGCTCATCTTGGCTCACTACTCTGCCCACTTCTGTCCAGTTACTTGCTCCTTGGGAGACAACAGATGTCTCCTTCTTATTAGGAATGTCTACATAAAAGAGGCACATTCTTCCAGTATTTGCCGTGACAGTGGGAACAGCAGCGTCAGCCACAGGGCTAGCCTTTGTCCTAACAGGCAATTAGCACCAAACACCATGGCTGGGAGAACCTGACAGCACTGGCCTCTCCTGGGCCCTGTTCAATTATGAGTGAACCAACAGAAGCACAGGACTAAGCAAGGAGTCAGCACTCAGGACAGTCACATCCAATTTAGGAAACTCCAGGGGGCCTCTGCCTTCATTAGGACTGGCCTGAACTTCCTGCTGCGATGGACAGAGGGCTGATGGAAAACAGGAGTGGGGTATCCCCTGGCCTTTGCTTCCATCCCCCAAGGCAGGCCCCAGTGCTGAGAACTTGTAAGTGCAGATCACATAGCATACTTACAGGAAGGTCTGAGTAGAAGTAGTGCTTCCGGTCAAACAAGGACTTCTTGTTTATTTGGCAGTTCAGTGCCAAGCCAGTCATCACTGCGGCTTCCACACACCTCCTGTTGAGAACCTTTACAAACACCACACAAGCTTCTTTAGAACCACAGGCCAAACAGATGCTTTGCCCCTATCTGATATTATCCTGAATATTCAACTGTGCCCTTCAACAGGAGTTATCTGTTTCTCTGTACGGTCAGCTTTGAGAATCAGAAAGCTGTTAAGGAACATGCGGGCAGCAGGGAGTCCCACAGGCACTTAATAAACTGCCATCCCAGGGACCTTCCCGTACACAGCGTCAGAGAGGAGTTTCAAAATGCTCAGCAGAGCTGGTCCTACACAGACTAACTCCCCTCTTTCTCTCTCTGCAAATACAATCAGGAACTACTCAGTATCTATGTGAGGCAGCAGTGTGTGAGGGAAGGATCCTGCTGTGGTGAAGTGTGACATGAGAGGGACAGAGGGGATCCACTAGGCTGATGGTATGGCTTCACTAGCAGAAAAAAAGAAAAAACCTGTAAGAACAAAATAGCCACAGCTGCTTTGTAGGGGGCTAGGGCACTGTCTCCTAGGCATGGCCACCTCCTTCAGATGTCCTGGTATCAGTGTCCTCAGGGCCTTGTGCTCTGGGCTTAGCAGGGCTCCTGGAGCTCTTAGCTTTCACTAGACCCAAGAGACAACTAGCTACTCTCCCAGTCCCAAGGCTGGGGATAGCTTTGGAGGTTACAGACTAAATAATTACTGGTAATATAGTGTGATAGCTAAGGTCTAGAACTGTGTCCACACTCCACTTCCACTTTGGACAGCTACAGACAAACTGCCTCAGTTTTCCAAAAAGGAATGTGGTATATACCTTGCAGACCAAGTAACACCTACCCCTACTTACCCCATTATAGGGACTCAATGGCTTACTAATAACCCACTGTATTCTGGAAAGATCTGTAAGGCTATTGAACTCGGGAGATAAAGTTCTGCATTCTAATGGAATATCTGTGGTATTCTCTGGTCTAGTTAACATTTCTCTGTACCATTGTATAATTGTATATGACATAGTATTTATATCTACCAGGTTAGTTTAGGTGATGCTTTACAGTGAGTTTTCACAGTAACTATTTTACTTCAGCCTTTAAAGCAGCCCTAGAAAGAAGGAAATTAGTACTACCCCAGTATTTAGGATACAGAAAAGCCAAGCCTCTCTAAAGAGACCTGAGAGCCTTGACTAAGGAGCCTGCTGATAGGTAAAGGCAGCTCTGAAGCCAGCATGCCCTTGCCTGGGTGGCAGCTGGATCCTTGTGGCCCAGGTGGAGATGGGCTTTCTCAGCTGAGAAGATGAGAACTGACTGGTCAGACAGACTTGGAAGTAAACTGTGTAACAAAACATAGACAGATCTCTAATGATGGCAAAACACAAGCTCCCAAAGGAAACCCAAACAAATTCCCTCAGAGATGACATCATATCCTTCTTTCTCGAAATCTAAGTAAGTCACCAATGGAGCCATCTTCCAGAATTTTCAAGGTTTTCATTCTGTGTCTCTTAATAGTCAGCTCTGTAATAATCATGGCTTTCAAGGAAAGGTGTGCATGGGGACCAGGATGATCTAATTATCGGTGCTTTCACGTGCCAGTGTTTGACATCCCATGGAACAGTTGTTATTGCAATACTAATTGAGCTGGGGAGAGCTCTGCCCCATCTGAGCCTGGTGACAGGGGTCAAGGCACACAAGCTATAATAATTCTGGAACCCCAGCCCTGAGCTGTGCTCTTTCTGAGGCTGGGGCACAGCTTGTCTGCTCTTACAGTCTCTCCCTCTCTAATGTGCTGGCTGCCTTCCTTGGTTTTCCAGTGTCTGCTTCTCTTCCATTTGCTCCAGCATGCTTCCCTTCCTCCCCGAGGTCATTCTGTTCTGACCACACACAGTAAGTCGCCTGTTCTGGGTCCAGGAGAGAGTCTGGAGTTGTGGGCAACCACATATTCTCACTGTGTACTTATCAAGTACACAGGCACTTTATAAGCCATCAATTTCCAAAGAATAAGACTGCAGTAAAACACACAAACATTAGAGTGATATTGAATATACTTTAATCTTTTTCTGATGATTTAGGAACCTTGAAATGCTTCAGGGTCAGAATTATAACCATCAATCGTCATGGCACTACAGTTGCAGAGAGGGCTAGTAAACAGAGTACCAGCTAAAAGAATGCCAAGAAAAGAGAATTTATGATGATCTTAGTCAAGCTGCTCGTGACAGATGGAAGGCCAGGTCAGCATGTTCTGAGGATAGAGCGAAAAATGAAAAAATTCAACTTGAGCTGTCTTCATTCCAAAATATTTCCTGAATGTCTATAATGTACTGAACATCAGGGACACAGAGATAAATAGGACTTTGTTCCTGTCCCTGCCCTTGATCAACCTGTGGGGATGAGACAACCCTGTTTTTTTCAAGCCTATATTCCATCACTAGGGTGATGCTGTTAAAAAGGTATCTTGTCCCATTTTGTTGCCTAAGGTCTCTCTATAGTCCAAACATGCCCACAACAGAAGGCCCTGCTCTGGCATGCTCTAGCTCCTTCCTATACCTTCAGTCTCAGGGCTTCCTACACCCTGCCCTGTTCTCACTTATGGGTCAGTTCTCCTATACAAACCTGCACATCCCCACTCTTACAGACCCTGCAAGAGCTTACTGAGATGTCACCACCCTGTACCGTGGTTACTATCCTTCCTAGGCCTCCCTCAACTGTGCTCCATTCGTGCTTGCAACACAATGGACCAAATCTGTTCCATTAAGTTCTATATAATCACACATTTCACGAGAATGGGAACTCTGTTCAGCCCTCTATCTCTGGACTCTTTGTCAGAAACTGAAGAGTGGTGCTCAATTCATGTATAGTGAACGCAAATGAGGATGAAGGTAATAGCAAAATTTCACAGAGGCAGTGATGACTCTTTCAAAGTGTATCTGCTACCCTCTGGCCTTTGAACTTGTTTCTGGAACTTCTCTAAGTAACAAAGTGAATATATGACATGATCAAAGGAGTAGCCTGAGAATGCAAACAACCAACTTATACCAAAGCATGTTCCAGAGTTTTTCAGTGACAACAATTAATTTCAGTGACTATAAAGATTATAGGATTAGCCCTACCGACTCTTATGTGGAAGTAAGTCAAAATTCCCCAGTACTCAAACACACACGTTTCTAAGCTGAGCCTTTAGAGACTCGCCTTTGGTGTCAGGTATGACCCACAGCAAGCATTTGCTGTGCACTGGGGGTATGTCAGAAGGCATGAATGCCCATTTGTCATGTTGCCTGCCTAGTAATCTGAAGGTAGATACTGTCATGCTACATCTCATTATGGGTACTGAAGGGAAGCATCAAGATGAAGTAATTTGGTACACACAGTAAGACAAGTAGTGGGACTGCAGAACTCAGACTTGTAACCACTACTTCATCTCTGAATCTTCAAAGAGTAGAGGGAGTTAGTTTTATCTCTTTAAACTACATTTGCCATAACCTCAGAACAGCACCTCAAACAAACCCATTATAGGCCACTTAAGGTGTCCCCTGCCGCTGCTATTTTATTTCTTATCAGCTTCTAGCTCTATAGATCTGTTTCCAAATGCTCGGCTCCACAGGTGCTACCTCCAACTTTCTGAAAGATTCACTATACAGTCTTCGGCATGTGGGAGGTTTGCCGACAGGTGGGCTTGTGGAGTTTTATAAATTAGCAGAGAATGTCCCACTGGTAGATTTCTGACACAAGAACTCATACCATGACTTCTCAGCTAGAAAGTTGATTCTTTCATCAAAAGATAAGGAGGTTGTGATAGCCAGAGTCGGGAATGAAATACACAGTGGATGGGTAGTCAACAGATTTCATGACTAAAGGAGAGACTGTGAGGATCTGAATCTAGAAAAGGAAACCAGGAGTGGTGGGCAGTAAAGGGAAGAAAAGTACCTATTGCTTCCTTCCTCTTAGCTGCTATTTTCAGAAAAGCATCCTGTTGATCAAACCCAGCTAAGAGCCAACTGGCACTGGCCCTAACTCTACAACAAGAAGATCAGGGGAATTGCAGGCATGGATCTGGATGCAGGCTTTAAATGTAGCAATAAGCACATACACTTCTCCATCCACTCCTATGACTTTTTCTTTTGATAAATAAATAATAATAAAGTGCCATATTCTTGAGTCTGTTCAGCCAACTCAAAGCTAGAAATTCTGTGGGCTCCTTTTCCTCATACTGGAAGGCAGGAGTGATGGAATGCTACTAATTTTATAAGGAATATATGTAGCTCCTCCATCTGGCTTCAACTGAATGAACTCAAATGGACAGAAGAAAGATTTGCAACCTACTCAATTTAATTATCTAGGATTTGAACATTTTATGGGAAATTATATTAGTTATAAATATAGTTCGTTAAAACTGTCTCTAGGGCCCTATCCTGGAAAATAGCTAGGGTGTCTTTCAAAGGAAAAATGCACATGTTTCAAAAGTCTGCAACTCACACTAGTCCTCTGGCAGCCTTTACCTGGTCAGTCCATGATGCTACGACACACATAATCTAACGAGTGCCATTAGTACATCCTTTGAAAGTTGAGGCAACACAGCATGACTGTGTCTCTACTGAAAATCCAGCTACTCAATTATTAAAATAAAGGCTATAAGGTGATGTCTCCCTAAAAGCCCAAATGGCAATTATTCTATGAAATTTATGCTGTAGATGACAAATCTAATAATTAGGATATAGCAAGGTAAATGTTTTAATTTATGGAGAGAAAGAAATTAAAATTTATTAAGTAAAAACAAGGCAGTAAAATGGCCCGTTATTGCTAACCATAAATTTGTCTCAAAGCATGAACTCCCCAATCCGTATAGACAGCACTTGTCCTCACCACTGAGCTCTTTTACCAAGCTCTAAACCAATACAGGAGCTCCCTGCTTCCTTAAGTAACCTCACTAACCAGTCACTCAGTGATGAGAGTTAATACAATTAATACAAGAAGTCCCTCCTTCCCTGAGTAACCTTACTAACCTATCACTTGGTGGTGAAAAGAGTTAATTGGGAATCTGACCACTGGAAATACTGGTTGGAATGCTGTCATTGGATATATGCAAGGATACTCATACAGCTTACATATGTTCTTCATGCTTAGCACAGGGAAGGAGGAAATTCCCTCTATTTAAGTCCCTTCTAAGCAAGGTGGGAAATCCCATATTCATCACATAGGCAAGCACTCCTGTGGAAAGATGGTGTGGTCTGGAGTTCCTATGGTCTAGTTTCACGGCCCCTGTATTTCCAGTCATCTTGTACTAGCTCCACCCCTCACAGGTCATCAAGATGAGGGTAAGGACAATGCTTTGATCAGAAGCTCGCACCACTGCCAGCAAGCCTGGCTGTAGGCACCGGAGCAGACTCTCCTGCTCTTTCCTGGGTTACAGCATACTGAAGTCTGAGATTAACCCCTGGGATTTAAGCAACGAAAAGCAATCCTGGGGCCAAGTGGAGAGACTGCCCCCACTTGAGTTTAAAAGATATAAAAATATGAGAAAGTACTGGGAGGAGAGGAAGGGCTGATAGTGGGTTGTAAAGAGAATAAATAAGTAAATTTAATAATGAAAAAATAAAAATAAGAGTTCTCTCACGACATTGCCTGGTTATTTTGCTTTCATGTTGGCACTGGAAGTTGCTGGTTTAGTCTCATTCTTGGCCAGTTATCCCAGTTAGATGGGAAAGTCAGAGTGACTGGCAAGCAATAAAACACAAAACTGGGTATGCAGGATAACTGTTTTCTTCCTGTTTTCTTGGGTCTTCAGCAGTTACTAATCTGGTATTACCCTCCGACAATGAACCAGATGTCAAAGCAGACTTTTACAGAGCCTTGCGACCCCACAGGGCACACTGAGTCAGAGCGACCTGAATCTGAATCTTGCTCTCTATCACTGTGCTATTTATTGCTTTATGACCTTTACCACTTACCTGACCTCCCCAAGTCTGTTTCCTTATCTGCTAAGGGAAGAATCTTTACTTTGCAAGACTGTACCATACAGTGAAATGAAAGCCATTGGTAGATAACCAGGAATCCTGGCTTTAGAGAGAGAGTATCAATAAAGGCAACGTGGGCATCAGGAGGATCCTTTGCTTGCAAGCTTTTCAAGGATACCCAGGGATAACTGGAAAAGGTTCAGACAGCTCCAGAGAGCTTTTAGCCTGGATTCACAACCCACAGCAAGGTATATGACGGGTGTCATAATTATATATTATATCAACACACTACTTCCCCTTGAGCAATAACCAGCACCTTTTGTGATGCTCTCTATGCTATCTCCAGCAGAACAGACACCATATTTCTTAATGCAATACGAAGTGCCCAGTGCCATATTTTCTGTTGTTATGGTGAAGCAACATTTTCTTGCACAACACTGTATGCTCACCTGTGGATGGGAAAAGCTCCCATTCTCAAGGAAATGCATTTCTAACAAGCTGAACATGCGTTCCCACCTTCTCCCACACTGCCCAACTGTGGCCACACATCTGTGATTTCCTATCTTCTAAGTTAGTAGCTGCTCCTAAAATTCAATGAGCTCATGAAGAAATGGCACAGACACATTAAGATTCAAGGGGGAATGACAAAACCAGCCAAGCAATCAAATTAAAAATAAAAATAAACTGTTCTTTTTGACAAATGTTGAGATGGGGCCAAGATCTTTAATGTAGAAATATTTCTTCCTATTTAATTTCTGAATATTTGTCTTTCTTATTATCCTAACTTAAAACTTTTAAAGAGTATTTACATGGGAAAAGGCTTAAATGTGCAAACCTCCTCACTTCAGATGTGGCCCCACACAGAATATTAACTTTTCTGACTTGTCCTCAAGTTTACAAATGAGACGCTACACCTAGAGAGAGTGCTCAGAGTAACAGACTATGTCACATTGCCAAAACTTCAAGCACAGCCAGAGGGTGATAAGAAACTCTAATCTGAGGAGTGACATGCCCTAAAGATTGAAGTCAACATCTGCTTTCTTCCAAACACAGATTAGATCAGTACAAAGCTGGAAGATTTGATTATGGCTGAGAAAGAAACAACTGACTCGAACCAGCTAAACTCTAATTAAAAAGAAGAAGCTGGATACTCACTATCATGATCATTAGTAAGAAGCTGAGAGGACAAAAGCCTGTGGCTAGCAGAAGCAAACAGACACAGACAGACAGACAGACAGACACACACACACACACACACACACACACACACACACACACACACTTTCCTATCCAAAACTACACCTGAGCTGTTAGCAGCCCAGGGGTGACCTGAGAAGTGAGGCATTGGAAGAGTCTAACATCTTTTCAGATGCTTCCTGGGGAGACACAAAAATTCATGGACACTTAAAGGGGAAGCAAAATGTGTGTATGCATACATACCAAGCTCCCAGTGGGAAAAATGTGTGTGTGTGTGTGTGTGTGTGTGTGTGTGTGTGTGTGTGTGTGTGGTCGAGCACATAACAAGCTTCCAGTGGGCAAAATGTGTGTGTGTGCACACATACCAAGCTCTCAGTGGGCAATAATCTGTACTAATTATAATCACTTCAACCGTACATGATAAGATAAAATAGCTGGCCTGGAAATGTTTTTTAAAATATGAATTTCTGAAGAAAAAAACGAAAGAAGGCAAAAGAGTGAAGAGGGGAGAAAGAAAAAAACCAGAATTATAAAAATATGACAACCAAATACAATGTACAATCTTTGACTAGATTCTGGAATGGGAAAACAAAAGATACACTTGAATATGAACTGTGACAAATAATGACACTGTGTCAAGGTTGGTTGATCCATATATGAGAATCTTTTTTTGTGGTTCTTAGGTAATAGATGCTGCAATGTTTAGAAATAAAGTCCTATGCTATCTGTAACTTATTCTCAAATGGCTCATCTAAGGGGGGCAGCCTAGGTGCAAGGAGAATTTCCACTGTACTGTTCTTTCAGTTCTTCTATGAATGTGAATGATTTCTAAATAAAAATGTAGGGGGGAGGCATGAGGAGGTGTGATAAGACTCCCACACAGAATAGAGAAGGTCAGAGAGCTGGGGGAGGTGAGGCTGTTTGTAAATCACAAGGGCATCTGAATCTTCTATGCACCATTGCTAAAAAATAAGTTTTAGAAATGAAAGCATCCTATATACTAACTGTATTGACCTAAATCTTTCTATGTCATGGATTCAATTAAGTTATAGGATATTTTGAGACCCCTATATAGGTGATAAAGTATGGTGCAATCCTCAGTAAAATGAAACAAAAAGAGTCTGTGAACAGAGAATTCTATAACATCTATATAGAACATAAAAATGCTACATATAAGTAGCTATGTGTATTTTTAAGAATATAAAAATGTTCTTTTAAAACATATTTTACCTAATACTCATTCTTGCATACACAGCTGGATTAACCCTACCCCCTCTACCCCACCCCTCTCTCTACTTTACCAGTTATATCTTTTTTAGTTGAAAACACACTTACAGAGTTGGAAAGCTGGCTCAGCCATTAAGAATGTGTACTGCTCTTGCAGAGGACCTGAATTCTGCTCCTAATAACAATGTAAAGAGACGCCCCCGCCCCAGCACTTGAGCCCCCCCCATGCCTCTGGCCTCTGAGGGCACCTGTATTCTTGTGAACATATTCATACAAATACAAAAGAACATACATAATTAAAACAAAACAACACCTTTTTTAAAAAGAAAGAAAATACATTTAGCTTCCCTAAATGCTATAGAGACCTTATTTTTTACTGATACTTGCATTCCCTTGCCTTGCTGGGTAAATATGTGTGTACACTTTCCAAATTGTGCTTTTCTAAAAGAAAGGGGTTAGGTGAAATTTTAGTTTTTACTATTACTCAGGTTTCTGTGGCATCTGAGTTACTTCAGGAGAGTGGTAGGTATTAGTACCACCATCATATTGGCCATGATAAAATGAAAGTACTTATATCTTAAAGATGAAAAGTCAAGAACTGAATACTATAATAATATCAAATAAAATCTATGTGCCATGTGAGAGTCCAGGCGATGCTTTCACAGACATGAATTTCTCTGCACAGATGTAAACTGGAAGGAGTAAGAACTAAGGTAAATAGGCTGGCGAGCTGACTGTGATAAACAAACAAAGGTAGTGGCTGGCTCCAGGCATTCTAAAGGTTTACAAAAACAGTAAAGAAAAAGTCCCTAGTTGTATTTTGCTGGAAGTGAACAATTAGCAAATATTGCAGAAGGCAGCACAGTCTGGTGCTTTACACTAAGATTGGGAGAAAGGCACCTCTCACCCATATTTTTAGGGAGGTTGCTGGCCTCCCTATATCATTGGGTCAATCCCAGCTGCCTCACCTACCAAGTGGGGTTGCTGCTCCTGACCTTGCTCGCTGTGATGGCACGCGAGTCTGAAAATCACTGATTCTCACTTTTCTGGGTCTCATAAGGAGGCTGCAGAGCATGAAAGAGAAGAACCCTTGGTTATGATTCTTGCTGGAATCTCCTGTGAAAGGAGATTCAAATATCAAAATTTAGAAGGGAACATTTTAAGGTTCCTGGAAACACTAGTGTATTTTCATTTCTACCTATTGTTCCTGCCAGCTTGAGTCTTTTCTCCAGGGAATGGCTGGATGTGGAAGGCTGAAAGGCAACAAGCTCACTAGCAACTCTCTGCCATGAGGAACAGAATGCTCTTTGAGAAGCACAGCTCGAGTACCTAACTCTGCCAGAATCATCCAGCCCAGGTTTGCCATCTCTAGATGCCAAGGCACAATGACTTCCTAGCTTTGCCAAGATTCTAAAAAAAGATGAAAGCCTTCCCCAAGATGTCATAGTAGAGTGGGCAGTCAGATCTCCCCCTGCCCCGAGGTGCTAGACATGGAGCTGAATGCTCCTAACAGTTCACCATAGAAGGGCATGTCCAGAGACCTTGGACAGACCACAACTACATACTTGTGACATGAACAAAGAACTCCACAAAGCCTGCCCCAGTGCCTCACAGCTCCTTCCAGATATGACAGAAGCTAAAACAGCCACATGCTCACATTCCTCAAGAGCTCTGGTAGCCTCCACTCCCTTGTCCCTTGTCCCCTGTCCCGGTATGCTAGGCCTTTCTACACTACACCCTTCTGTTCCCCAAGGAGACACCATTATGACAAATGGTAAGGAGAACTGAGCTGGTCACATGTAGACTGGCTGTGGGAGAAGCAGCATTCCCATCACAGGGTCCATGTCTGACTCTTCAGGACTGAGCCGGAAGGAGCTCCTCTGGATGAGTGGCACACAGCCACATGATTGGAGGCACATGATAATCTGTTGGTAGATGCAGCTTCTTCCATACAGTGGGAAGGCATGCACTCTGAGGAAGCAGAGGTCGACTGGACAGAAAGTATTTGGAAGACATTTGGCTACATATAAAGTATACGTATCAATAAAGCAGTCATCAAAAATGACGCTGATGGGGCTGGAGAGATGGCTCAGTGGTTAAGAGCACTGACTGCTCTTCTGAGGGTCCTGAGTTCAAATCCCAGCAACCACATGGTGGCTCACAACCATCTGTAATGAGATCTCTGGTGCATCTGAAGACAGCAACAGTATACTTAGATATAATAATAAATAAATCTAAAAAAAAAATGAGTCTGATTCGTTCCTCTCCACCTATCTGACTGCAGTTCTCACTGGTCAGAAGGGGTATAATTTTTGTTAATCTTCTAGGACACTCTTGCTGGTTCTGATAAAATCTACCTAGAACAACTCCACTACCCCATGTCCCCCATCCCACTGCCGCTGCCGCACCACAAGGTCACAGAAGAAGCTCAAATAGCAACCACCAAGGCCGGGCATACACTGGGACGGAAGTGCTTTCCCAGGTCTGCTGCAAGTTTTTAGTTCTGGAACTGTCCCCGGGAAAACAAAGGCACCCAGCAGCATGGCCTCAGGCTGCATTTTATGACAGGCCTCCATATAAATCACCAGAACGAAGCCTGTGTGAGCTACCAAAATGTCAGACATATACAGTGTCACAAAACACTATCAGCTTTTTTTCACCTATGACATATTTATATCACCAGAAGACCTCTAAGCTTCGCACTCCCAGGATCTCTGGTAATATGCTCATATTTTATTTTCTATACACCCTTAACTTCGTTTCTACTATTAGACATTTTGTGCCATGTAGACAAAGTTCACCTAAAACAGTTCAGAACCTGTCTCTTGTTGAAGGCCATATTCTAAGAGAAAAAGAAATCAATAACCGTAACCCTAATATGGAATATGAAAACGAGACCAAAGCCCTTCCTAGATACAATATCTACAGGAACCTGAGGGGCCTAGGCTATTGCCCAGAGTAGGCTATGGCCATAAAGGAGCAGACCCAGGTGCCTGTGGGCTCTATAAACCCAGGAGTCATCTGAACAAAGCTGACAGGGTCCCTCCAGGTTCTCAGGGTGAAGACAGAGGAGAAAATGAACTCCAAATCTTCACTGCTGCAAACACCAGAGCAGCTGCTCCACTCAGTTCCGAGGAAGGAGGTGACATCATCTCTATACAGCACTTAAGGGACTGACTCACTAAGGGTGAGATAAGAGAGGCCACTGCTACAGTTTATATCTAAAGTGTCCCCAAAGGTCTGTGTGCAGTTTCCACCTCAGTCACGTCTTAGCTTGAGTTCTGTGTTAGCAGGAGCCACCCCTAAGGATTAATGGGCTGCTCTCAAACAAACTCAGGTCAAATTTTCTAACTCTGTGCTCCAGGAATCCTCAAACTGAAAGATAAATGAAGTGTGCCTTAGCAATGGGAGCACTGGAAAATAGCCAATGAAGCAGGGCTCTAAAGGGCTCACTCTCAAGCAAACCTCTAATGGATCCCTCTCATCAGCCCTTCATCAACCAAACTTACAAGACATAGAAGGCAATCACTTTAGCCAGAATTAGTTTTAAAAAAAAAAGCCAGAGTACGGTCATCCAGGTGCTTTCAAGTACTATAATTACTAAACACAGCCTATAAAATAAGTAGATTTAAAGTTCTTGAACAAATCAAGATTCTAACATATTAAGAAAGACATTATTTTCAGAAAAACAAGATATTTGAAAGATAACAAAATTTCCATGAATGAGACATTTACAGTAAAAATTTTAAAAAGGAATAGACATAAGAGAAAAATCAATAAGCCAGAACAGAATATAAAGAATATCCAAAATGAAACAAAAATAAAGAAATCTAAAATAAATTTTTGTTATTGTCATGATTTGAATGGTGAATACTGGCAAGCTAAAGTCATTGTTGTTTGCAAAGCACAGGCCCTGGGATTTGTGGTTAGTTAGGTTAGATCTCCTTTCTTCTAAGCACACTTTTGTTTCCTCTTTCTCTGGGTTTAAGTCTCATAAACATAGCAGCCCCCACATGAGGAGGTCTGAGGAACAGTGTGCTACTCCGATTTGCCCATGGTCACTCCTTGCTGCTCAGTCCATTCACCCTGTTGCTGCTACTTCTGCCACTCTTTACTGATGCCATGATACAGCTTCTTCCATCTTCCAACATGGACTGAAGACCAGGGAGGGGCTCTGCAGGAGCCATCCAGGCCTGCAGTGCCAGGCTGCAAGAGCTGGGGCATCCAGCTCTGTGGACTGAGCAGTCACCAGGTTCTCAGCCTCTCCATTGTAAAGGCGGTCACAATTGGGCTACCTAGATCCAACTGTGCAAGCCAATCTAATACATCTCCTTTATTAGATATATTCACTCTATTAGAGTTCTGAGTGGGTGACTGGGCAAACACAGATGGGCCAGTCACAACAGCACTTCCTTCATCTGTACATTAGGAGTAGACCAAATGACGTATACATTTCTTCCTACTCTGCCCTCATGATCTGCAGCTTCAAGAATGGTTCCTGCACTATCTGCATATTTTACCTGTAGGACAAAGCTCTACACAGAGCTTTGTTTGCATTTTACTCCAACAATCATAATGATCTGGATTTCTGGGCTAGTGGAGATCAGAAATAAGAATCCAGAAGTGGAAAATGAGCAAGGAACAGCTTCCAGAGTCAAATACACTGACAGTAGCTTAAAAGGAGGAGGTGGGTGGGAGGTAAGGGCTGCAAGCACTGTACAGTGAAGTCTAAAAGAATAGGCTACTGCTAACATTTACTGTGTGATCAGATAACCTTGCACACCTCAATAGCTCTTCAAGGCACCATTATATTACAACTCAACAGTAACTGATGTTGCTGATCCTCTGAACAACACACAAAGGGTTGACCAATCAACTGTATGAAACCGACACATTGATAAAGTAAAGTCATTGGCATAACACAGAGCACATCCAACAGCAAATGGTGCAGGAAGACTGAGCATAGAAGTGAGAGTGCTCCTGAAGGGCAAGAACCTACTGAGAGGTGGGCAAACCCAAACAATAAAGGAGACAAATGTTCCTCATGAACAAAGGGGAGGTCACCCAGCCCAATGGGGCAAAAGTCCCTTAACACCATGAGACAGTCAGGTATGGCACTAGGAAAATTTTGGATCATTGGAACAGCATAAGCAATGAGGAGAACCTCCACTCTCAAGAGCCTGTGCTCACACCTGTGTTAGAGTTAAGGGATACAGGCAAAACTCTCCATCCCCAGAACACAGACATAACAGGGACTCCGAGTGATGGGCAGGAATAAAGTCTGAGGACACCATGTAACTCTAATTTCCACAGATTTCATTAAAGAAAATCACAGAAATGGGGGGAAAAAGTTAACAGAACACTGGCACACTTTGTCCTCTAACTTGGCCAGATAAGTATCACCTAAGTGTGAATGGACATAGTGCTGAACAGATGGGACTGCAGTGTGCCCAAGACTCATTTCCACAATGTTTTCCTGACTTGCTATTTTGTGTCTCAGCTTTAAGTTAAAAACAACTTTGTGATTATGCTCAGAATTAAAGGTCAGAAGGGCCTATCAGCTGGTCCTCTCTAGATCTAGTGAAGTCTTTCTAAACTGATTAGGCCCTTCAAAACAAGCTATTAGTGATACCTGCTATGTTTAGAGAGCAGAAATACTGCTGACTTACCTAACTTTAAATAGATGTCATTAGGATTTCAAAAATAAATTAAACCCAAAGTACTTTACAAAAGCATTGCATCATCATTTTCAGAGAGGCAAGACCTCTTTTTGGTGCAATCCGCAGGCTTGGATTCAAGGATGAATAACCAGCACAACGTGTGCTGGGTGCTGTGTGCACTCTTATAAAGTCCCCAGGGAGAGGGCATCGCAACATACTCATTCTTCTTTACGTGAGCCTTGGTGTTAACAGTATATACTCTTGTGAATAAAAATCCTGTAAATTGTCACAAACAACATTCCTGATTCATTCCATTGCTGCCAGAACCAATTCTGAACAATGTATGGAAAGCCCCAAATGCTTTTTTAGACAGACTGATAGTGAGAAAAAAGGAGAGTGACTTTGCACACACAAATGAAAAAAAAAATAGCTTTTATGTCTTTGCCCAGTTTTGGAAGAAAGAGGCCTTGTGTTTGCTAGGGGCTGTGTTACATACAGATCAGAGCATCCAGACAAGCAGCACAAGAGCAGACCACTGGTCTCCAGTCATTGTCATCAAGGGCACAGCCTGGCTCTCAGAGGAACTGATCTACTGAGCCACACTGAGCATCCCTATCATCAGTGGCAATATGGGCAACTGTCCTCTCCACTTTCTCCTACTTTGGGAATGAACCAGGAGGGCCCAGGCAGCTGAAATGACAAGGAATGAACGTGCACTAATTGTGTGTGTGTGTGTGAGAGCATACAGTCTTGCACAAGCATTTATTCCAAACATATCTGATGCCTTGATAAATTCTTACCATTCCTGGAAACATTATTTGGCCAATTACGGAATGAACAGACTTGTAAATCCTATGATACTTTAGCAAATAAATGTATTTTGTTTCTAATCTTCTTCCTACTTCACATCCAGAGTATTTCAACAAGAGAAACTAGAATGATACTGATAAACAGGACATAACCAGCTCACAGTAAATAACCTAGGATCCTGTTTATAGTTCTGTAGGCCAGTAATTAGTTAATAATTTAAGGGCAATCTGTATCACAGAAGGAAGTTTTACTGGGTTAAAATAATAAATGAGGCTGCACGCCTGCTAATAAAAACAGAGAATGCTGTCCTTCGTTTGGCTGTAATCCTGCCAATAAGCAGCAAAATGGGCTGACTGACCTTTTCAGCCTGAAGATTCATAATGGAATTCCATAAAATCCTAAGATAAAATAAGAAGATAAAATATCTGTGCTCCTAAAAAACATTCAGAAGGGTCACTACTTCAGAACCAGTTATGGCAGCCAGGTCAGGATGGCAACCTTGACAGAAGCAGACAGGGCGCAGATAGTCAGTAAACATGGGTTGAAGAGGCAAAGTAGACATTATATTTGTATATACATGCATTTGTACATACTTATGTTTATAATGCACATGCATGCATGAGCACACACCTAACAAACAATAGTCAAGCTCATCTGCAAAAAGAATCACCTGGGGACAAAGCTGAGCTGTGAGTTTAAGGCCATGAAGGCCATAGGCAGACACAGGTGTCAAGGTAGTTCTGGGACAAGGGCATGGGCTCTGAAGCCACACTATTGGGTTTTAATCCTGGCTTCTCCACTTACCTTCTGATTGCGGTAACCATAGTAACTACCTCACTGGGTTGTTAGGAGGTTAAAATAAGCCAATCTGCCACAGAACAAGCACTCTGTTAGTAGATCATTATTGTAAACGCAGCTGAAAACTCCAGCTGTGGGCAACTGAAAACACCCTGAAGCAGAAGTCAAGATGCTGAGCCCATGAAGGTAAAGATCTTGAGTGGCTCCCTGAAGAAAGCTT
This sequence comes from Mus minutoides, assembly GCA_902729485.2. Classification (NCBI taxonomy): domain Eukaryota; kingdom Metazoa; phylum Chordata; class Mammalia; order Rodentia; family Muridae; genus Mus; species Mus minutoides. The sequence continues at coordinate 402,606 of LR750100.1, read as the reverse complement.
TGAGCCAAAACTCCTGGTCCAGTCAGACTTGTCACCAGCGGGAAGTAGACATGGAGAAGGCACCCACCTCAGGTCATGGAGAAAGACTACTCTGAAAAGGCAGATCCCTGACCTTCATCTGGCTCCAGTGCATGGCAGGACTCTGGTACTACCTAAGCTGTAGTAGGTGGGGAAATGAATGCAGAAAACTGTTCATTCAATAAAGACCATGGGGCCCTGGCAGAAGCTGTCATGAACACATCCTAGAGACAGCTCTACAGTTCAGGGTACAGTCAGGTTGAAAATCACATTCAGCACAGAGAAGAACAGATGATAACAAACCCACACCTAGAACCATCCTGGCTAACACTTCCAGAGAGGACAAATTACCTACAGACAAAAAATATATATATATTACCTACAGGCACAGACTCTTCATCAGCAGTAACAGATGCCTGAGAAAGAGGGAATGCATCTTCAGAGTGCTGAGGAGAAATAAATGTCAACACGGAATCCTACGCTTTCACTGAAGACTGAGAAGAAGGCAGAATAGCTGCAAGCACACAAGGACTGAGCTCATCACCACAGAGCCAGAGAGCAGAACGCTGACATCGACAGGAGCGAGGGATGCTAGGGCATGTTGGCTAAAGAGGACAAACTGGCCAGGGCTTCTTCCATGACTCATGCCTGAACCCACAAAACGTATCTGTGCTCATGTGAGGAGAGTCACATCTCCCCTTGCCCTTGGTCTTTCCTCCTGTTCTCTGAAGACATCTGATTTTGAAAGGTGCTTCCTCCCACTTGTCTTTATTCATTGCCTTAATTTTTAATACTTTAACTGAAAAGCAGTGGTGCCCAACCCCAACCCCAACCCCAGTTCCGTTCCTAGATGCAATCACCTTCAGATCTTTGGGCAGTCTCACCTGGTATTTATCTTCCTATTTTTAAATAATACTCTGTGCCAGGAGACCTTTGAAGGCTAAGGCTGCTTGGCCATTTGCCATGTGACAAGCCTTTCTAAAACCTGGCAGAAGGACAGTCTTGGTAAGCTGTTACAATGAAAGACACAGTGCATTTGTTTAGAACGTCTGTTTCCAGAATTAACTGATAGGAGTTACAAGGTGAGAGAATAATAACAGGAACATTTCCCAGGATTTTTATGTAACTATATCATAAGCACTTATTCATGCTGTATTACTTTATATCTATTTAAAAATAGAATATGCCCACCCTGATAATAAACTGGGTAACATGAAAGTCTGTGAAGTCAGGCTGCTAGGATAGCAGTTCACTATGCCAAGGGACAGGAGCCAAGGCACATGTGGCAGCTTGAATATGGGTGAGCGTTGTGAAGATGGAGAGAAGAAACGGTCTCCATCACTTGGACTTTGGGAGTAAAAAAGGAAGAAGATGGAAAGCCCTCCAGGAAAGGGGCTTACTTCTATCTTGTGTGTAAAACAAAAAGAAACCTTGGTGAATGAATCCCGTGACTGGAAGTCTGTCTCACGGCAGTCTAAAGTGTGTATTTATTACTCAATTAAAAATGTAAACAACAAAACAATAGAGGAAACCAAATGATAACAAGCCCACTCCCACCCTCCTCTAAAAGAAAAACAGCAAATCAGAGCTTCTAGCTAGAAGGTCTCGGATGAGAAGGGTGCATGGGAGCCTCGAATAAACGGCCAAAAGAATCACTTAATCAATCCCTCTCCTCTCCTCTCCTCTCCTCTCCTCTCCTCTCCTCTCCCTTCCCCTCCCTCCTCCTCCCTCCCCCTCTCTGGCTGTCACTGTAGTAGTTTAGAACATGACTCCCAATTATGGTAAATACAAGTTTAGTTCTGCTCTTGAACTCCCCAATATCTGAGGTGTGTCATAGAGTTTGTTAAATTAGTAGGTGGAGCCTCTACTCTTAAATATGCTCTCGACCAGGAGACTTGTGGCTTTCTTCCCTTTGGAGAACATCCTGTCATCTTGTAGTTGCCTTTCATTTGCTTCCTTGTACTTGGTGCGTACTCTGCTCGGAGAGCCCACTTACAGACACCTGCTGTTCCCACCTCCCCATCTTCCCCAGTCCTCCCTGGAGCTACCTTCCTCTTCTCTGGGGCCTGCAGGAGATCCTGCAGAGCTGGCTACCTGGAACTCTTCTTTACTTCAGGAACCTGGATAATGGAAGGCAAATCTTAAGAAGCTGTTTAAAACTGCCCTCATCCTAACAGCACACCTGGTTGACAGTGGTGGTGCAGAATGCTCAGTTGGAATAATTCATTTTCTGCTTAGAATATTTAGGACTTTGTTCCACTCTCCTCCCAAAGTAAGTACCACTTTTGAGAAGTCTGCTTTCTGCCTGACCTCATCCTTTGCATATGACCCACCCTTCATTTCCCTCTAAGGGGCTTCAGCATCTTCTCTCCCTTCAGTCCCTGTGGTCATGAACTTCAAGGCATGCCTGCATTTGAGACTGATTTTATCCATTGTGCTGAGTGGTTGGCAGGCCCTCTCCATTCAGACTCTAGGAAATGCATGTTACTGTCTGTGTGATAGCTTTCTCACACCTACTTTCTACCCATGAACACTGAACTATCCAGGCTGAGTCCCTAATTTTCTTCTATTATTCAATTTCATTATCTGTTTTGTCTTTCAGAAAGATTTTTGTTGACTTTCTGTTCTAAGTCTTTGGAAGGTGGTTTTTTTTTTGTTGTTTTGGTTTTTTCTTTTTTTTGGGGGGGGGGTTGTTTGTTTAGTTGGTTGTGTTGTGGTTTTTTTGGTGTGGGAGTGGAGGGATAGGCCAAGGCACCATAATTTTAATTCCCAAGAGCTTGATTCTTATATCTTAAAGGATATTTACTAAAGCTTTTAAGCATTTTTAAACTTGTCTACCTTTTACCGTTGACTGCCTCCTAGCTCATTTACCTTTAGTTTTTATTGAGGTCTCTGTCCACCATGTACCGTCTGGTGACCTGTGTCGAGCTACATTTTAAATGAGTTGTTCAAGTGCTCATTAAACATCCTCTGTGACTCTCCAGGGCCTGCTGACTGGTTGCCTCCTATGTGAGCAGTCAAGAGGCTATGCAGCTTTTTTACTGAGAGCCCCCCACTCCTGTGCCACGGTAGTAGCCTCTAAGTACACCCTCTGGCCCACAGTCTACAAGCCACCCTTAGAGATTCTTGTTTGTGGAAGAACAGAAAAGGAAAGACAGAAAAATCAGGTCTCTGTCCTTCTGGAAAAACAGGCAGACGTAAGGTGTGAGCACTAGAGTTAGAAGGCAGACATCAAGTGCCCACTCACTGCTAGTGGCCTATAGAGCATCTGATCCCAAGTGCTAGTCATATCCTGGTGTTCTTCTATCCTCTTGTTAGGGTTAGTGTTGCTGTGAGAAAACACTGTGACCAAAGTCATGAGGAGGAAAGAGCCCTAAATCCATTGAGGGAAGCCAAGTCAGGAATTGAAACTGGATGGGAACCTGGAGTAGAAGCTGATGCTTTGGAGGAATAAGGCTTGCTTCTCATGGCTTTTTCAGCCTGCTTTCTTGTAGAACCAGGACTGCCAACTCAATACCATCCAAAACTGGCTGGGGCCTCCCCTATCAATCACTGATTAAGAAAATGTTCTCCAGGCATGCCTACAGTCCAATCTGAAGGAGGCATTTTCTCCATTGAGGTTCCTACCTCTCAGATGACTCTAGCTTGTGTCAAATTGACATAAGACTTAGCCAGCATTCCTATGTACAGTCTATTTACTGTCTGCTGAGTCAGTTTTACAAACACTTGTATTTTGATTGCCCGTCCTGTTTTCTGTAAACACACTCTATGCCTACCATGCAGACACACACTAGCAGGTGCTGTCACCATCTACTTAGTTACTCCATGAGGGCGAGATGACCTGGCTCAGAGCTGTCTCCCTAGAGCTAGCACAGGGCAAGCACTTGGTAGACAGAAACAATGTCAGCTGAGAGAAGGACTGAGGCAACCACAAAGGGAGAGAATAATAATTTAAGCAGAAGCCTGGTGTTTACTGAATCAGGAGATAATACCATGCACTTTAAATGCACTCAGTTAAGTGTTTACCGATTGATCTTGAAATACTTTAAAGCACTATTTTTCTCTGATGGCTACTTGGACCTTCTGTAATCAGGCATCTCTTTTAACAGGTCAGCAGGCAAAATAAATCACACACAGACCAAATGCATTCTACAGAAACACTTCAGTCTCTGAACAACACATCACTACTTTTTGAACAAAGCAAACCTCTTCTAAATTAAGAACTCATTAAAATAAAACTTAGTAACTTTCTATTCTGCAAATAAAATAAGTATTTTTACTGAAAAAAAAATGTTTGTCCAATATACTATTATGGCTGAATGGCATAATTGCAGTGTATCTATGGTGACAAAATGCAAATAAGGATACCAACTGTTGTATGTAGCAGTTACTTGTCTTGTCACTGGCGAAACAAAGAACCGTACTTAATAACTCACGGGAATCTTTATAAAGATGAAAGTCACCACTCACTATGTGTTAATACTAATAGGTTAGATTTATGAAGTACTTATTACTTACAGTGACTAAGCATTTTAAAAGAGTTTATTCATTTAATTCTCATAAAAATCCAATGACTCTAATACATTACCCTCACTTTGCAAGTTAGAAACTCAGGCAAAAGAAGATTAAGTGATCTATCTACACAGACATTCTACTTGTCTCAATGAAAATTTTATCTTTAGCACTTTTCTATGCCACTAAAACATTTTCATAAACATTATTAGTGGCTTCATAATACTCCACTGTATACATTTATCACGATTTACTCAGCTGTTCCCCCCACCATTGGGAAACTCTGGTTGCTTTCAATTTGACATTATTACAAACAACCCTGAGGCAGACATTACTGGAGAGGAGTCTTTAACCTTTTTTTTTTGGTCATTGTTTTTCTATGACAGACTCCTAAAAGAATCAGTGGGCCAATAAATACTTGTTGGATGACTAAAATATACAAAACAATATCATTTTGCCTTACAAAAGTCTCTTCATTCTCTCATAAAATATGTTCCTCCCAACAACAAGTGAGTATTCTCCTGTATATTTGTGGTTTAATTTTTACATTTAACTTGTAAATATATATTTATTTGTTATTTGTAATAATATATAAACTTGTAAGTATACATTATATATGATATATTATAGATATAGATATATAAATACACATTTGTCTTATGCACAGGAGCTATATATTTGTTCTCTAAATAGCTAACCAATTTTTCCAAAATCATCAATTAAGTAAATCATTCTTTTCCCAATGATTTTTGTTCTGTGTGTGTGTATAGTATGTGTATGTATGTATGTATGTATGTACGTGGCATGCATATGTCCTCATGTATACATTCCTCCTCTTACCAAACATTTCTGAGCAGATACTTTCCCCTGGTGATTGACTTACTTTTTTTGGGCGGGGGGCAGGATAATAAAATAAGTGCTATATTTTAATATGTTGATGAATTGTTTGTGTAGAAACAGATAAAACATTAAAATATAAACTGATAACTAGACAAGAGAGAGGAGCTCTATTTAAAGGCAGGAAACCATGTAAAGCAGAAGTGAGGTCTGAGGAGCAGACATTAGAGTTGGTAAAGGAAAGCAGCCATGAGGAGCATAAGGAGGCAGAGGAAGAAGTTGTAGGAAGGAAGGGAACAGTTATACATTACCATACTTGACATAGCTGATCACACAACAACATACTACTCTACTCCAGTCTTCAAAGACTATCTCTCAAGTTCTTTATTAGTTACAGTTGCCAGATGCAGAGTAAATATATCATAATACTGTGTCCATGGGCCTCAGAGACATCCTAAAACATTTTAAATTGAACGACAGGCAAAGAAGAAAGGAACGAAATACTTTAAGCAATGTCTTGGTGTGAGGATATTCATATTCCTAAGCTGTAGACTAAAACAGGTTCTTTAAGAAGGACACTTCTGAAGGGCAGGCTGCTCAACAAAGCTGAGAGAACAGTCATGACAGCTACTGGAGCCATGAGTGCTGCTGGCTCTAATGAAGAACAGCAAACCCTTGCTTAGGAAAGCTATAATCATAGCCATTCCTGCCCTCTCAATCCAATGTCCACACATTCTCAATGCACTCACTGTTTAACTGACCTGCTGACCACAGAGCAGGAACTTTCTAGGGTACATAACACGAAATGTGCTGACCAGCTAGTTATTTTGAACTGTCTGTAATATTTGACTCTATTTAGACACAACTGAAGAATTTGTTATTTGATCATAACTGCTTATATCTGCTTATCCAAAAAATGTTTCTAAATGTACCCTAAGACTCTGCTAGGTATCACATTCCCAAATGAGGAAAAAAAAAAACCCTCAAAAGGCTCTAGCTTATATCTAGACTCTGGTGGTCAACTACAACATAAGGAAAAAAGGTCCTCAGCAAAGAAGGAAAAAGGTAGAAGTGCCGAATAAACTGACTGCTATTGCACTCATCTAAGTAGATACTATATCTACTATATCTGAGTCTTCACCCAAAAGAAAAACTGTTTTTAAAGAAAACATATCTCTTCTCCAGCAAACAAGAACTCCTTCTCCATAGGTAGACACTTTACAGTAGAAAGAGAACCTGAGAGGATGGCACTGCATGTGTCCAGCAAGGTCTTCTGTAGCTGACTTCCTTTAGAGAGGCCCAATAGCAAACAGGCAGTGGTCAGGGATGGGGTTTAGATAGATGCGATCCCTCACAATGAAAAGCCCAAATAAGAAGAGTTTTAAGCCTGAGATCTGACTTAATCCAATCAAAGCTCTGAGTAAATCAGATACACGCAAGGTACTGACAACAGCCTAAGCAGTTCAATCAGCCTTCGCTTGTATTTAAACGTCTGAGAATACAGAACACACTCAGAACAGTCCCTCTCTGTGACACACTCATCATCAGCCTGTCTGCACATGCTCCTGAAGATGGAAACTCCATTCCCATTTAACAGTATAAGATTCCTGAACAGAATGGGAGCCACATACTAGTGCAAATATTTACACTGATCCTTCCATCTTATTCTTCAAAATGTAACTCATTACTTAAACATACCACACTAAAAGTCTTGCTGATGGTGACGCTGGCTCAGTCGCCCCTTAGAATCAAGTGAAAATAAGTAGCTAAATAGATAACCAACTCTCTTTTATACTGTAGTGCTCCATTACTGACTGCTTCTTAGATTTCAATAACTGAGATCACATTGCTCTTACACTGTAAAATCACATACTACATGTTTTTTTTCTTGGGTCCTCCCCACTCCTCCATGTATCAGTCTAACTCCTACTTGACTTCTCAGTGTAGACACCACGTTTTTTCCAGACATTCCTCCTTAACTAAATACACCACTACAATTTCTCACAATAATACTTCCTCTTGCTCAATTACATATCCCTCCTTTGGGTTCCAAAATTACCCTTTGCACATTGCCTTTGTAAGAATTATCACATTGTACTCTACTTGTTTGAAAGACATCAGCTCTGTCCATCTTTAAACTCCTCCTAAAGCAAAGATCTTTGTTTATCTGCTTTAGACAGTTCCTATCAGCATCTTGTGTTTGATAGGCATTTAAAAGCATTTGTGAACGGAGTGAATAGATGCTATGAATACACTCAGATTTAGAAACAGAATTATAGACATGTCTTTATAAACAATTAACGCATCATGCTTAATTCCCTATTCATGCAAAATTCCCTAAGCAAGTAGTTCCTTATCTATATTCACTATGACATAAATATTTTCTAATGTAAACAGACGGTATGAAACACCTTACCGGTAAAGTTCCAGGCAGAGATGCATCAAAATAAGAAACCAAAGAATTTGGAGGTGCTGCAAAGCACACTTGAGCTCCAGAGAAGAGTTTAGAGTTGGAGGAAATCTGCGCATGAATTTCCAGTCCTACTACAGCTGTCCATTTGTGTTCACTAAAGGGAAGGAAAATGGTTAAAATGTTACATTTGTCACTAAATATAAATTCTTATAAACCTATATTTCCAACTATAATCTTGTGTTTTAAATTAAAATTTCATATGCTTATATTTTAGAATGTGTCATTTTTATTGGTGAATAAATTAAATGTACCTTATTAGTTAATAAACACTAAGTAAATGACTCAGTAAATAATAAAATCTTATCTTCTTATCATTATTTGGGTTTAATACAAATGCCAGGATTCCAGTTCTAGAGAAATGATGGCTAAAAAATAAATTATCATCCATAATTTGAGTTCATTGTTAACAGCTTGTAGCTGCAGAAGCAGGATCAGATACCATAGACTACCAAAACATTGTATTCCTTAAAACTTGTGAAAAAGAACAGCAAACCATTAGAGGAAACTTTGTTTTCATCCACCAAGTCCCATCCAGTTCTTGAGATTGAAACTTAGATTTTTTTCATTTGTTCATACTTGAGTGCTAGCAAATCTTAGTAAATGCTATAAAATGCTATACTAATGTCTCTTATCTGACCAGTCCTACTCTGGTGAGCCAGTACTCTACTCTCTTCGGGGAATTAAATTCTCTATTCCTATGTATATTCCTAGTCTGCACTTCTCCCTAGAAATTTTCTATATTATTCAGATTTTAATTCATGTGCATTCAGTTTTAAGCATTTCAATAGATGAAGGAATGAGAAAAGATTAATCCCTTCTTTGTAAAATTTGATAATAAAGCTTGCAAGTGAGAGGAAATAAACTAAGAAATTCCGAAATTCTGCATGCTCTAATTACTAATCAAAGAATTCCTGCAGTTTCATTTCATGGAAAGAAAATGGTCTAGTTTATGAAGAGAATAGAAAGGAGATGCTTTTGAACATTTTTCCTCTTCTTCGCTGAAATGCTAAAAAAGAATGCCAACCTCAACAAAACAAAACATTTAAAAAATTGGCTTATGTTTCTGTATTTTAAAAGAAGCTTTAAATCATGTACTTTGAAGCAACTAACAGCTGTACAGGATAAGCAATTCTTTATATAATCGGGGAAAGATTTTGTCAGCCGACTAACATCTTCCTGGGTTCTAGAAAAATATGCCTACAAATAGCTAGTGCTTTCTAACTAATAAGACCTCTAATAGGACCTCTCCTATCTGGGGCTTTGTACAACGGCTATTTTCTGTCTTTAAATTATTGCTAGCATGTAGTGACGCCAAATGCCCGCTACATACGAGCCAGAGTCTAGTGTCAGACTCCACACGAGTTAGTAGGACAAGGTATTCCAGTCTTCTGTCTGCGAAGACGACTGGAGGAAACGCTATTTTACATTCGCACGTTGTCCAAATATGCCTACTTTAGGACAGAAGTTCAAGTGAGAGGGTGAAGGTGGAAGGCCTGGTTTTGTGTTTTCATTTAGAATCAGTTGCCCATAACATAGGTGACCACCCTCCAGCACACGAAAACCCTCAGGCTGGGCTGCCGGGGCCATTATTTTCGTTCTGCACTTCCACGAGACAGGCAAAGGTACAAAGAAAATATACCCTTTCCTCGGCTTCTGAGCCGTATGGAGGGAAGGCTGAGGCACTGAACTCTGTCTCCTAGCCCAGTTGGATGTGGGCCCAGTCTGAAAGCCACTTCGGTGGCGGGAACCGCCGTCTATCCACGTTAAAGCCCAGCGTCTTCCAGGGAAACCCAACCGCAGCACGGGCGCCGCCATTGCGTCGCCGAAATCCGGGTCAGGTGATCCACCCTCCCTCTGCCGCAAGGTTCCCTGGGAAGCGTAGTTCTGGCAATGCGCCACAACCCGTGTAGACCTTGACCGGAAGACTACTATTCCCAGCAACCCAATTCACAGGCTGCCGGAAATCTGTTGGGGAGGGGCGGAACCAGAGAAGTGGGAAGGTTGGTGGGTCCTGTGTGACTCCTCCTAGCGGGGAGTTGGAGAGCTTTGTGGTGGTAGAGCTTGTGTGTACTTTGACAGCTCTTTGAAGGAGCGCCAAAGCCAGGAAGCCTCACTAAGGATTTTAATACTCAGCTTAAGCCCGTGAGTAGAAACAAATGACCCTAATATTACCACAAAGGCTTCCTGAACCCTCCAACGCTTTTATTTTCTCTGTCTTGCTAGCACACCTCATACACAAATTTGTGCATTATTTCAACTGACACTTATTTGCATGCCTGCTATATAGACCTAGTTCAATAATAAGGCAGTATTGACATATTAGCAAGAAAGACTTTAGGGATGTTTATATTTTAAAGAATTGACATTTTAGGGAGAGGAACATACAGAAAAACGTTTTAAAAATTGTTTTCATGTCCGAAAAAAACTTTTTAAACTTTTATGTGCTTTTTACTTACTATTTTTCTTAGCCAGCATCTGAAACAATTTTTTGTGTTAGAAAGCTTTGATAGAAAAAAAGACATCACCTCAATGGATTTCTTTTGTTATTTGACTTCAGAACTCATCTTGGACTGGGCATATCCCTCAGTGGTACAGCATTTGCCTACCATGTAGAGATGCTAGGTTCCACCCTCAGAAAGGGAAAACTGAGCAGAGCCTTTCATATCCCTTGTTGAAATTCCAGGTGATTTTTTTTTTGAAAACTTAGTCTACAATAGTTCTTACTTCCATCGCCTGCTTTTAATTGTTAACGTAGTCCTAACTGCTATCTTTGATTTCAATGGATCCTTGTCTGGTATTCACCAGAGTATTTCCAGAGTACAGCGTAGGCAACTCAAGAATATATGAAGTAGTACAATGTGGTGAATGTATTTGACAAATGGGGGCTGTTGAGAGGGTATGTTCTTTAGAAAAGAGATAACAAATTGGGGTAGTGGTGAAGGGTAAAGTAAAACATCTGTTTCTGGGAGATGTGTAAGGTGAGATTGAGGGACCTGATAGAGAGTTGAAGATGCTGTGCCTGCTCCTTGCTGGCAGGTCCAGGACAGAAGAGAGAGGTCCCTGTCCCTTTGGGGTCTCTCCAGGGCTGAGCAGGATGACGAGTGTCCACGGCCCAAAAGAAACACACAGAGCAGGGAGTCTTGTTGAAGCAGGAACTCAACTTTATGGAGTCAGCCTTTTGTTTATATAAGTTTGGAACATAGGGAGGGGGATTTTTGGTGGGGTAAGATGATGTAATTGACAGGGTCAATGGCAAAGCTCTACATCAGCAATGGCAGGGCAGAGGCAGGACCAAAAAGGTCTTGCTGAGTCACCCCAATATGGAAGTGACTGAGACAGGTCTCAAAACTTGAGCCAGGCTTAGGCTCTTCCACAAGGCTACAGAAACTCGAGCCAGGTCCGGGTTTGTCCTCAAGGCCCAAACCAGGGCCAAAATGGGGCCCAACAGTTCTGACTTATGTGTGTAGTGAATGGTAAGGAAGCCAGAAAAGGAACCTATTCTCTGTGTAAACTTAGGTGCTTGGTTGCCTTGGAGGTTTCCAAGAGGATCAATCCAGTGGAAGTCACTGATGCCCAATTATAGAGAAAGAATAGATGTGTACTCTCCATATTTCACACTGATGTGGTGCAGTTATCCATCACTAACCTACAGATAAGACAGCTACAATTTATGAGCTGTTTCCTTTAATATTTAGAAGACATTTTGGTATTATATAATATGGTCCCTCCATTTGGAAAAAATAACCTGGGCTGGAGAGATAATTCAGTGGTTAAACACTTTCTGCGCTTCCAGAGGACCCGGGTTTGTTGGCCAGCACTCATGTCCAGGGAGTCATAATGGTCTGTAACTCCAACTCCAGAAGCTCTGGCACTATTGTCAGCTTTCTGCAGACACCACACATAGCATTCCCCCAACCATGTCTCATACATACATATAAAAATATTTTTTAATTGATTGTCATTTACTTATTCTATATTTTTTCTTTTTTATCTACTTCCCATGAATAATCTGAATTTTACTTTCATATAACTAAAGAAGAAAATGAAAGTGCATGGAACACAAAGGTAGAAACATTTCCAAATGTATCTCTAATTATCTCCTTTCTTTCTTTGGGTCCTTGATATATGGGTGTCTTCCTTGTGAGTCCCCATGTTTCTTACATTAGCTGTATATGGGTTTGCTTTTTCTTCTCCCTTAGCTCCTCTAGTGGGTTTCTGGTCAGTAAAACTGTTTGAGAATGCAACATGGCTTCACCTTTAATGGGGCTAAAGAGGAGGAAAGAAAGACTACCTCATGCTGGAACATAGTTATGAGACACTTCACTACCTCACTGGGAGTATTAAAAGAGGTTCTGAAATCACTGTAGAGAATGTGAGGACACCGAAAGAATAGCCTACTTTTTGTACAAAGTGCACAGCAGTGGAAACCCAGCCTGATTTCTAAAGCAGTATTATGCAATCACATGCTCTCAGTCGTCAAAGGCCTCCACCCCACCACTAGAGGGAGAGAAAATCCTATGCATGTAAGTGGATTTGCTTCCTTGAACAAATGGGAACCTTCCAGCTTGGTACATTTTATGTCTAATCATGGCCTCTCAAATGCCTTTTAAAAGCTAATGGTGGAAATAGGGACTTACCATCCCCTTTTCTGGCTTTGTTCTCTATCAAAGTTATGTCTCATTTTCAGAAATGCCTGTTGGTCTCTTGGTGGTGTCTTCAGGGAGGGCAGTTCTTCTACCAAATCTTCTTTCATGAGACCATTTCTTGCCTTCTTTCTGAATGCCAAATATGTACCCGTCAGAACTCTTACTGACAGACAGCTCTCTGGCTGAGAGAGCTATTTTGGATCCACAACAAGGTGGCTGTCATCTGGAAGACACAGAGATTTTCATTTTCAAGGCACTCAGGAGGTAGCAGGACAGAGTTTCTAACCATATTTTTTCAAGGAGCGTGTCTCAGCTCTTCCCTCCCCAACGTCGTTATTCAATCAGTTTTCAGAAGATGTTTGAGCCAGAACTGATTTTCACTTATAAATGAGACTAGTTAGGAAGTATGTTGTAAATAACATGCTTGGTTTGGGTTAGTCTTTTTCCAAGTCTTGTTTGGCAAGAGTTGGAATAGCCTGGTTCACCTCTGTATTTGACTCAACATCTTTATATAAACACATTGATTTCTGAACATGAATCCCCCCACATTTAGATTGAGTTTAATTGTGACCCTTCCATTTTCCTAGGGTGAGGTGGAGGAAGTGCTATGGAAAAGACATTTTGTGACAAGTTTGTAACTTCTTCAGCACCATGTGCTACAGTGTAAGGGGGATAATACAAGTGGCACAAAGTCTCTGCTTTTTAAGAAGAAGCAAACAATTTTAATTGCAACATTATAATTCCAAGTAAAATAAAAAAGATAGCTTTTGCTAGCGTGGCACTGTATCTCAAAATCTATTTGAAAATATGTGCAAATCTTAAAACCGTGTGAACTAATCTTTTTCTTTAATTAACTACATTTGTCCTATGGAGACAAAGGCAATGCTTAAAAAATACATAGCAGATGAATAAATAAAATAGCCATTGTAGTCTTAACAAAGCTGGATGGGAGTTGTCACAGTGTTTCTTAATACAGTAATAAGTTTGATCTCTCTTCTGGCTAATATTTTCTATTTGTCTTCTTGGCTATGGAAAGAAGCCCAATGTTGAAATTTCAGCCATGTGGATAGGAAGGGAGGGTTGGTGGTAACGTTAATTCAAATTCCCTGTAAAAAGAAAACAATTCATTTACGATGATGGGCATGTGACAAAACTTGACAAGATCATCTGCATGTAGTAAAAACATTGGAACAAAGGTAGTTCATGTCTTTGAAAAAAGCATTCTTTAAACACAAAGTTTCTTCTTAGAAAACCCCACATTTTAAGGTCTAGAGAAGTACCACTGGGGGAAAAACAAAGACTGGGAATACATGCCCGCTGAGCAGTTGGGAGAACAGGATTCATTTCTTTTTATTTTTCCATTAAAGTCTTGCTTCTGATAAAATACTGATGTGGAGGGAACAATCACTTTCCCTAGAAGATTGCTGTGGGGCAAAGAAATCTATAACCCTCTCTTCATTCCCAATGCAAGGAAATAGAACAGTCTGCTCAGGACCTCTGTGGAGATGAAATGCCTGATGGGAAGATGAGGCCGGCACGTCGTTATTAGGCCTGGCCTAGGAACTATAATATTTTTGTGGTCTTCTCTCTGATTTCAAGGAATAGCTTTCTGATCTAAAAATATGACTGAACCCAGGAAAGAACCAGGAATAGTGTATCAGCAAAAGTTCTACCTGCATGTGGCCCCTTGACTCATCCCTTGCCTGAAGGAAGATAATCCTGAGTTGCAAGTATGGAGAGCTAGAAAATAATAAACTCCGTGTTTCTGCAAGCTGTGGTTTGCATGTGATCAAAGCTCTGCAAGGAACTAAAAATGCTCTCTATTTTTGTGTTTTGGAATTGAGTATTCTAGCCATCAGAGCTAGTGAGTTTGTGCGCATGTGCATGTATACACACACACACACACACACACACACACACACACACACACTTCTAAGCTCTACTTTCATTCAAAAAATAACGCAAAAATAATAGCCAGTGGCTATTCCGTTTCAAAACAGATATTTTTATATGTCAGCTGGTTCTCTTATTTTGGAGCCAAAGGATGATGATGAATAAATGTATATCATTAAAGAACCACTCAACAGAGAAGGCTGGGGAGATGGCTCAGTTGGTAAAGTGCTGTCTGTCCAAGCATGAGGATCTGAGCTTGGGACCCTAGCACCCATGTCAAAAGTGCTGTGCTGTGCTGTGCTGTGCATCTGCAACCAGAGCTAAAGAGACGATCACAGACAGGGGCATCTCTCTATACAGTTTCCGTAAGAGACTACACCTCCAAACTTAAGGTGGAGAGTGACTGAAACGAGGCTCAGCATTGACCTCTGTCAATAACATATATAATATGTGCACACATGTCCAAGCACACACATACACAGCCTCAGCAGGACACATGAACTTTGATGAGACCTTTCTCCTAATGAATCAACTCTTCCTTGATCATCCTGGGGTGGGGTGGGGGGAATAGCCAACATTCCACAAGGTGGTGTTACAGAAGGGAACAGAACAGCTTATCTCACACATCTTGCCAGATAATTGGTGTCATTACTTGTGCATATCTGAACTGGCACTTCTATCTGGGCTGCCCTTGAACCAAGAAGGAATGACCTACTCAAAACAATAGGCCTGAAATCTTGGTAGCTGAGCCTTCAAGTTCACCACAGTTTAATATACAGCTATTGAGAGGCAACAACGTGGTTCAGAAAGAAGTGCTGTTTTGGATTAAAACCAAGTAGCAATCAAAAGATAGAACTACTGAGATTAAATGCAGAGAGAGGGGAGAAGGGGAAAGTTCCCAGCGATTGATGAATTAAGTGATACAGGAGTACAGACATTATTTGTGTCTCCTTGGTGCCTGACTCTAGAGTCTGATTCAACAAGACTGAATGATAGCCCAACAGTGATTTCAAATTGATTTTGTTTAAACATTTAGATCAGTTTTGCTACTAAAAGGTGTTTTCACTCCTCTTTACATATAGTAAAAATGAAAAGAAATTGTGTTAAGGATGGGACTGAATACTGTGGATTCCAAGCAACAAACCAAAGTAAAAAAATATATAAATAGTCATGCTGGCATATAGTAGTCACGTTTTGGCCTAATACTTATTTATATTCATTCTGGAAAGTTGTTTTCTTTAGCATGGTTGCTTTAGTGTATGGGTATGATCCCCCTGAAGAATATCTTACACTGCTGCATAGCCCATTTTTTTTAAGTTTATACAGATTTATTAAATAACTTTATTATTTTTTACTTACCACAGTGTAACTCATATAATCTCAAGTAATGTTATCATGATTTATGTACCCCAGTTTGACACTTCACAATCTGTCAGAGTTGAGTGACCATCACAGATGTCAAAATGAAGAGTGTGGAGTTTAGGAAAGAAAAAATTTGCCTTGCTTAGTCTTCTAAGGAAAGCATTATTTTAGTCAGTCTCCCTACGACCCTTGTAGTGCCTAAAACGGTGATTCTCTATGATGCTTGCAGTTCCTAGGACAGTGGTTCCCTATGGCACTCACAATGCCTCTAGTTGTGTTCTCATCTTGGAAGAACAAAAGTATTTTATGTTGGTATACATTTTCCTTCTTTAAATCTTCATCTAAAAACTTCTGCTATGCTTATCCAACACAGACTCATGAATATGTGAACTATCACTTATTTCAGAGTGATAATACCCCTTAATCAAATGCATTGTGCTGTGTATGTTAACAGAACTTCTTCTTGAAGTTAAAAAAGAAGTTGGAGTGTGTGCTTCGGTTGGATTTGTATAGCACCATAGAAATCCAATGTTGTGTTTCCTTTTTCTTCTTTGAAAAAATATTGTTACTCATTTTCAATTGTCAAGAAACAGCAAGCTTGGAAGTGGTAATTTTCACTCTGTCTGGAATGTAATTTGGCAAGACAGGCCAAATTACAGAAAATCAATTAGTTTCTGTTACAAGAGTTGAGTATCTGAGGGCTCTTCTGCCTCTGGTTACTGCAGCTGATGTCTGTTTCGCTGCAGAGGATTTCTTTGAAGAAAACTACTCGGAACTCTTTTTTTCTTTCTGGGGCGAAAACCTGATTGTATCTGGACATTTAATCCTTGTCAATTAAGATGAAGGCAGAAATAAATTTCTTCCTTGAACTACTTCCTCTCTTCCTGCAGTTTTAGGCTACATGCTGTTAGAAGAAGAACAGTTAACATTTACTTCCTGAAGCCTGGAATTTCAAAATATTAAAATTGTAAGTTGTATAATCTGTGCCTTTTTATATGCAGTGATGACTGACGTGGTACCAAGCATGGGTTCTCGGATCAGCTCGTGCTACACCAACGACAGTGCCCTTTGGATACAGAAATCAGCGAACAATTTGACCAAATATATCTAGGCCCAGTGTTTAGTATTTCTAATGTTCTTATGTCTGAACATGGCTTTCTGGAAAGAGAAACATTGCTCCCCTCCCTAAGATTCCTTATGCCCCTTTCTTTTATTCAAGAATTTTTGTCAAAAATACTTTATTACTAAATAATTTCTTGTATTATATCCAGGGAAGCCTAAGAGATTTAAAAATAGAACTCACTCTCTCCCTCCCTCCCTCCCTCCCTCCCTCCCTCCCTCCTTCCCTCCCTCCCTCAAGGTAAGTGATATTAACCACTGATTTAACATCCTTAATTAACCTTGACTTGCATTTAAATAAGGCGTGGTAATACAAGAATTCTTTTAAAAAGTTGTGAAGCAACACAAAACTTGTAGTAAGCAAAAGTTATAACTCCTCTGTTATGGGGGGCGCCATAATTAGCTTTTTAAAAATCAAAACACTTTTAAAAATAGTCTCATATGTTGAATTCCAAGCATGGTACTGCTTTTTGTAGAGGAATTTCTGTAAAATGCAAGTTTATTTATAGATTACAAGTGACTCAAAGATGTTCCAATAAAAAAGAAAATGACACTCTGGAGTCTTTGTTCAGGCTGTTTGGGGCTGTCTTGGAATGTTCAATTTACTCCAAGGGATTGGTTTTAATCTTCTGCAGGAAAAGGAATTTCATAAATTGAAATTGTTGGCCAGATGGAATTTCCTGATTAATTTTTTAGTGTTTGGTATTAAATGTAATAATGAAAAAGGGAGTTCTAAGAGTAAACCCGATTAACATTTCATAAAATTTATTGCTTTAAATATGGCTTACCCTCCATTTTACAGTTGCTACTGACTGCCTCCGTGGAGAACCTCATTGTACTTTGAAAAATCGAACATGGTCAACTTGCCTCCTTCCTCCTGCCCAGCTCTTCCTTTTCTTTTTGCTGAACTTCTTTTCGAGATTTATACAAATGCATGGAATCCCTACAAAGCCATCATTGCCATTTTAGGGCTTGATCGGTCCCCTTCTTTATGGACCTTTTTAGAGAGAATGTTTTCAATAGTTTAGCAACTCTAATGGAGTCTCTTTGTTGTGAAAATTCTTAATCCCACCTATTGTCATAGACTAGTGTATATATTTATAAAATTGCTTTTTGTGATTTTTTTTTCTTTTCCTATTTACCATTTTCCTATGGCAGTTAGAGTTTTCCATTCTTTCTGAAGCTCAAATTTGAACTTGCAGGGATTGGAAAATGGAAATTTTGAAAAGAAAATCTGCCCTCTAGACTGTGAGATTGTTCAAGGACAGTAGCTGTGTGGCTTCTGTGTCTGGGGCCTTTCTGGTCTGTACAAGTTGTTACAGGTTGTCATCTCTACCCACTGCTCTTGGGACCTGTTTTCCTCTCCCTAGTGCCCCCTCCTCAGTCAGGGATTGCTGAGCTGAACTGCTACTCAGTTCAAGGCAAGCTACATAATTTATATGGTTCAATGCAAAATTAAAATTCAGAATGCTTTGTAAACAACAGCAGCACAGCATTGAGCCAAGCAACACACATGCAAATACACAAGTTACAAGCCCAACTCTAGCCCCACTCCTCCCCAGCTATGGTTTATTAAGTATGTGGGAAGGGACTCTCAGACCCAGATAAGATCAGTCAGAGCCCTGTCTCATCCTTCTCTTCTTTATTTGTACCAAACCTAAGGAGGAAAAAGAAAACTTGCCTAACTATGTAAAACGGGACTTAGTGTGAAGAAAGCCACTGATGTGCAGAACACACATCCTTCTGAAGACAGAAGAAAGAAAGACACTAAACTGGCCAGGCAGTTTATGAGCAGGGACCTCAGAGATGAACAATTCAGTATCTAGCATCCTGTCCTTGATAGCCGATTCTGTGTTAGCAGAGCCTGGAACTGTCTTTGGTTCATACAGCAGAAATACCAAAGTGCTCAGGGGCTCTGGTCCCTGCTCTGGTTGCTTAGTTTTTATCTCCTTCTGCACAGCAACTTTAATAAGCTGAGCAGCCTGGAAGAATTGGCTCTGGAAGGCAGGCATGCCTCAAACTCCAGTGTAGGCCAGGAATGGAGAGATATGTCAGTGCCTGGTAGGTGGAGCAACTGGCCTGACCAGCTCACCCTGGCCCATGCTTCAGCTCACTAAAGGAACACCTCTTTCTAAGGCTCACTCCTGCTATACAAGAAGTCTGATCCCTTTCTTTTTTCTACACTTTCACCTATACTAAAACTCTTTTCTGATTCACCCTTCCACTGTTCTGTGGGGCAAATGACCCAGAAGGCCCTGACCTGAGGCTTTGTTGGCCATTGATGAAGCCTTCTAGCTCCCCAAGCTATTGATTTCCTGAGGTGAGAAAACATCTGTCACAGTTGAGGATTCCCCATTGCCCTCCACAAGAGTCACTCCCTTGCTGTCTAAGGCGGGTAGGAATTTTCAGGAATTTCATTGTCCCAAAATACCATCTAAGCTCTAGATAGGCTCATGGTCTTTCTGCTGACCCATCTCTTGGTGGCCACTGCTTTAAGGCTCTGGGGAGTGGAACACTCTCAACATCTGTAACTGTCCATGTTGCAGACTGTTTAGATTGCAGAAGCATGCTTATTGTTACTTTTCCTCAAATGAACACAACAGTCATTTGCTTGGGGGCTAGTGTTATGACCAGTGATATAAGAAAAAAAAAAAAAAAAAAAAAAAAACCTGTCCATCCAAAGCTGACCCACCAGCTGAAGAAAAAAAAAAAAAAAAAAGTATTCCAGCTACAAAATGCTTTTGAGTTCTTCCCTAGGGGAAAATGCATTGAGGCCAAAGCCAAGGCTTCACACCCCTGGGAGTCCCTGTCTCTTTCTCCTTTTCCAAACAGTATGAATCTCAAGAATGTTTTAGAAGAGGAGTCAGGAAATACCAATAAGTAAATAAGGATTGGCTCCTGAGAGAGCACTCGACAGGCATTCTTCTGGGAGCTCATTGTAAAAGGCAATTTTGGGGACATAGCAGTTTCCAGAAATATGATCCTGACCATATTAGATACCATCACACACACACACACACACACACACACACACACACACACACAGAGACAGAGACAAAGAGAGAGACAGAGAGAGACAAAGACATACACACACACAGAGGTGTGAAACAAACAGCAGGTATTTAATAAATAATTAAGTGTTAAAAAAAGTTTAAAATATATAAAAAGAAATAACTTTCTAACCCAATATTTTAAGGGAAATTTAGGATTCTTTGTGCTATCACAAGCTAATTAATTGATTGATCTGATTTTTAAAAGAGGTTTGTTTTTCAGTATATATGCACACATGTGTCTGTGTGCAGGTATGTTTGTGTGAGCATAGATATTCAAATGAAGCCAACGGAGGGCAATAGGTTCTGTGAGGCTGCAGTTACAGGTAGCTGAGATCTACCTGACGTGGGCTCTCGGTGAGAGCATGAAGTTCTCTTAGCTGCCGTGCCATGTCCACAGCCTCAATTGATCTGCTCCTTTGAGATGGAGGCTTTCTCTCCAGCCCAGGCTGACTGTGAAGTCATCACTATCTTGCCTCTTTCTCCTGAGTTCTGGGGATTACAGGCATGCACCACGACAACCTGACTTTTATGTTTATTATTATTATTTTTAAAAGATTTTGCCATGCTTCCCAGCTTGGTCTGAAACTGCTAGACTCATGTGATCCTTCTACCTCAAGTATTTTAAACTATACATAATTTCCTAGTTACTGTTCTGTTGCTGTGAAGAGACACCATGACCAAGGACGCTCACAAAGAAGACATTTAATTGAAGGCTTTACTCAGAGTTCAGAGGTAAGCTTGAAAATCATGGTAGAGCATGGAGGCAGGCAGGCAGGCATGGCGCTGTGGCTGTAGCTGTAGCTGTAGCTGTAGCTAAAAGCTCACATCTTATTTGAAGATGGAGGCCGAGAGACTGGGTTTTTGAAACTTCAAAGCCCATCTCCAGTGACACACCTCCTCCAAGGCCACATCTCCTAATCCTTCTTAAAACAGGAGCCAAACATTCAAACATTTGAGCCTTTGGGGGCCATTCTCTTTCAAACCACCATATGTAGATAGAAATTAATTCTAGAGGGAAAAAAGAATATTTCCTCCAGTATACTTGAAATTTAGGATCATAGGTACAGAGCAGTTAGCTGCCGTATATCTAAGCAACTTTATCACTCTTAGGAAGATGTTTTGTATAATAATCACTTTTCTGTCAACTTGTGAGGTTGCCGGGCTCCTGCATGTGAGAACTGCTAGAACCCTTCAGACCTCTCTTTCTCTAGTCCTGACTGGGTTAATATCCAGGCTCAGCCTTGGTGCACTACCTCGGAGGTGAGAAATTGATATGTATCATAATGATGGCTTGCTCTCACATTAATATCTTCCATCTTTTCAACTGGATACACTTACTCCTTTTGTGGTTTAAGTGAAAAAAAAAAAAGGATGAAACAAAGGTAAGAAGCATCGGTCTGGAAGTACGAGCCAACCTGTGAAGGCAGCCCCTGAGGAACGCCTCCTCTACACAGGTCCGGAAACGTATGGCTATATGCCTTTCGGGAACTTTCCCAAGACAGTCAGAGGATCAAAATTATTTCTTCATGGCCATTATGCAGCATCACATCTTACAAAGCCAAAGAAATAAATTCCAGACATGCAGAACACACATCCCTTCAGTCTCTCTCAGGCAGTCTGTCAACACTTGCAGTATTGATGTGTGAATGAATCCAAAAGGGCAGCCAGAGCCTTAAGACTTTTTCTGCTTCACTGTTCCTTACTAGCCAGCCTCCTAGTACAGTGGAATGGGAAAGCCACAGCCAGGCTATGTCCTCTACACAGCCTTCCCTATGCAGGCGCTTTGGGACTAGAAAAAGAAAAGATGTAGAGGAGAGATGCCGATGGACAAAGCGGCAGAAAGAAGGCTATCTCTAGGAAAGGCTCTAGCACAAAACTCTGACACAGCCGCTGCTTGGCCCTTAACTGGTGAAACACACGCTCCCGTGTGTCTCCCCTTCTCAACCTTCCTCTCTTTCTCTTCCTCCCTTATGGTTTATCCTCCACAGCTGAATGCTTCAGAGTTCTTTCTCTTTCAGAAACACCATGACTCCTGTCAAACCCCAGTTTAAACTTTTCAGAAAGGCTCTGAAGCTGTCATCTCTGTAACCAAGATCAACAGTCTGTCATGGACTGTGGCTTCTCACTGTCTGCTGGAGCCCTCCACCTGGAGATCCTGCAGGCACTTTGAGATTAATATGTCCACAACTTCAGCATCTTCCTTCTGGAAGGCAACATGCCTTCCCTGGACTCTTGTTACACGTTTCTCTGTTGATGATAAGCCATTTCCTGTCATTGCAGTTATAAAGATTGAAATTCTTTCTGATTCTTGCTTCCTCTATACCCAGGTAACTAAGTGGAGGTTTTGCATGTAGCAGGAGCGTGGGATTGGATTCAGGGCGAAACTCTGGATAGATTAGGTTGAGGTGTTGATGAGACAGTTCATTAGATAATTGAGAGCCAGTGGAATACATCAGTCTTAGAATCCTAGAAACTGTAGCTCTAGCACTTGGGAGGTGGAGGCAGGAGAATCAAGGTCACTCTTACCTGCATAGTAAGTTAAAGGACTAGAAGGACTACACAAGATCCTATCTCACCTAACCTACAAAACAAACAAAAACCCCACAAAATATGCAAGGTATATTAATTACTTATCAGAAAGTTTGACATTGGCTATTTATCCTAATGCCGAGGTTATTACTATCATATACATGGGTTAAGTTATTCTTTGAGTTTCTGTGTAAATTTTGATTGAGACTAGGCTGGATCTACATCCAGGAGAGAAGCTTGCCCAGCACTGCTGCGTCTTGTTCACCTTACATAATTCTTCAATTTCTTTCTAAGATGGTTTGCAGCTTCCAGCGGACGAGTCTGGGCTAGTTTCTTGCATTTATCTGCCAGCACCTTATGATTCTGGTGATACTTAAGTGACGATGCCTTAATTTTTGTCATTGTCTTTTACTAGGATATGGAGATACAATCAATGTTTTGCATGTTGATTTCATTTTAAATGTTGATAAAAATTACTTATTACTTTTATTAGCTTTCTGGCAAATCACATCAGATTCTCTACATTTACGATCCTACTGTCTGAAAACAGGGTTGATTTTGTTTATTCCTCTTGACTCTAGGTACATGTTTTTCTTGTGTTGACTAAGTAGAAGCTCTAGCTGAAAGTTAAATACAACTGATGATAATGTACATTCTTACTTTCTTTGTTGTTTAGGTCTCTAGCTGGCTGAGGCCAATCAAGAGTTTGATTCCCTGATCCCTCCCCACCCCCCACCTCACTCCCACCCCAGCTGGCTTCCATTCTTGGAGTGGCAGAGCTACTCTACACTATGTGCCTGTGCAACTTGGCCACCCTATTAGCACTGCTAGGAACTCAAACCCAGGGGCTTTGGAATGTTAGGTTGTTACTGTCTCTGCTAGGCTAAAAGACTCACTTCTAATTTTTCCTTAATCTTAAGGGGAAAAGCTATTTGAGGACATGTTGGTCAATTCAATTATCAGATCCGTGTGTGTGTGTGTGTGTGTGTGTGTGTGTGTGTGTGTGTGTGCGCGTGCATATTTCTCTCATTCCATTTTCTCTCAGCTTAAGGATGTCCTTTAATATTTCTCAGTGAGCTGTGTTGTTGCAGAACCATTTGCAAACAGAATTAGCACGTCAAAAAGGTCTTTACTTTGCTTTCATTATTAAATGGTGTGTGTGTGGGGGAAGGCCTGAGTATGGAATTCTAGGCTAACAGTTGTATTTTTTTTCCCTTAGTCTAAAGACATTGCTCTAATGTCTTCTGACTTCCATTGCTTCCAACAAAAACTTGTATTTCGTATTGTCCTACACTTAGAATGACTTTTATCTTCTGGTTGTTTTAAAGATTTTTTCTCCTTATCTGATTTTAAGAAATCTTATTTAATGCTCCTTGTTGTTGACATTGATTTAGCCTTTTGTATCTATGAATGTGTTGATTTTAACAAGTATGAAAGCATTTTGGCTATTTTTTTCCAAGCAACTTTTAATGATCTCTCCTTTCTTCTCCCTCTTTTGGGATTGTAATCTCATATATATCAATTTTTAAAACAGCTTAATTGTGCTTTAAATTATTTTTGAACCAGGGTCTCACTGTGTCGCGCGCCTACCCCGTCCAGCAGGAATAAGACTCACGACAACCAGATTTCTCCTCAGGACAGTTTACTCAGGAACTTGACGTGGCTAATGGTGCATCACGAATGGCAAAATGCCGGCCCAGAGCCTCCCCGGAAACAGCTACTTAAGCCCTGTCCTGGCCAATCAACGAGCTGCCCTGTGGCTCTCGCGAGACT